>JABFOX010000662.1:0-15515 GCA_022817665.1 Axea sp. ZL-2020
GTGATATATTTGTTCGTAGTCATGTATTTTTGATGTAATGTATTGATTTCGAAATTATACATGGTTAATTGGTTACCACTTCTTTGCATACCATTTGACAGAGTCAAGTCATTTTTACAAGATATATAATACAGACACATGCACGTATTCCAACTAATTTTGTATAATATTGTTTTTAGAGGTTATGTAGTTAATATTACTTCTTTTATTTTTATGTTGGAATAAGTAATTTTTTTAGTTATTATAAATTCAAGTCGAAATGGAAAAGTCTGAAGTACAATTAGAAAATGTAAATCCAAAATTATATAAAAAGATTGACGAAAGGGAAATAACCGGTGACGAAGAAAATGAAGATGTCGTTGACGAATTTGATTCGCGAGAAATTTTTGGTAAATATTGATCAAAATTGAATCTGTTTTGTCTAATATATTTGATTACTCAATGTAAAGAAATCGTATTTAAATTTCTATGTATTCTCATATTTTGTACTTCGTAATAGATATCATTAGAAATATTAACGATCCCGAACATCCTTTAACATTGGAAGAATTGAATGTGGTGGAACAAAATCTTATAGAAGTAAGTACATTTTTTATGTACTTTTGAATTCCACTTTATAAAATGTTCATTTTTTTCCAAAACCATATATTTTTATAACATTCATATAACTTTCAATTTTTTATCCTTATAATTTACTATAAAAAATGATAAATAAGACAAACAGCCAAATAAAAAATTTTGTTATAAATGCTTGAATTGGTTATATTATATGTAATTTTTATTAATTAATTTCTATATTTATTTAATGGGAGTACACCTTTTTCATTTATATTATAAATATAAAATTAATTAAACAAAATAATGAATATCAGTAGACTTTTTTACATTGCATGATAAAATGAAGTAAAATAAATCAGTTTTTCTTTATAATGACATAAACAAATACAAATAGAATAAGGTACTAACAGCATTTAAAATGATAACAATAAAGATTAATCTTTGTACAATAAGCAAGCCATTTGCAGTTATGGGTAAAGCAAAGATTCTGGTAAAAAATGTGTAGATAAAGCAGAATTTTACTTTAATAGTGTTATACTGCAAAAGTTTAATTTTATTTTTAAATTGTAATATTTAAAAATAATAGATTGTTTAGAAACTAAAAAGAATATAAATATCTTCTGTAGATTTGTATCATAAAATGTTGATAAATTTCATGTTCTGTTGTATTTTAATTTTAGGTGGATAACGAAAACAACAAAATTTTTGTAAGATTTACACCGACAATTCCTCATTGTAGTATGGCTACTTTAATAGGGCTATCAATAAGAGTGCTGCTTTTAAGAGCATTGCCTCCAAGGTTTAAAGTAAATGTTGAAGTTGCTCCAGGAACTCATGCGTCTGAAAATGCAATTAATAAACAGCTAGCTGACAAAGAAAGAGTTGCTGCTGCTTTAGAAAACAAGCATTTAGTTGACGTTATAAATCAGTGCGTAAAGATTGCCTAAGTAAAAAATATTTAATAATAAATCTGTTATATATAATTGTAATTAAAATAGAAAAAACATTAATAAATTATTTTAATACATAATTATTTTTAGTTGTAGCATGAAATGCAAAATATTTTTATTTTTATTTTAAAGGCTTAAACATTAGTTTTAGGAGAAATTCTTTAGTTGAAAATATTTTTAAAAATTGTTATTGTAAAATAACAAAATTAGAAACAAAACATTTAATTTAAGTTATTATCAAATTTAATTCCAATATCAAAATTAAAATTATTTAAAAACTATAAGTTTAATCATACGATTGTTCAAATGCATAAACTTTGATAATCTTTATTATAACTTTACAGTCTTCTTGTTTCAATAAATTACAGAATATATGCATATTCATATATTTAAATGACCCAACCATTAGAGCCCATCAGTTTTTTTATACACTTTTAATTACATTTGAGATACGCAATCTACTTAGAAATAACAATCAAACGCAATATAAATTCAAGGCCCACAAATACTTTATCTGTGTATGTATACATGTATGCATGTGTAAATATATACATAACATATTTATAGATACACATTTATATTAACAACGTGATTCAAATACAAAGTATATTACTTTGTTTATAGATTAAAGATTATATCTTTTGTTTTATACTTATAAAATTAAGATTTTGAAAGTAGCATGCAATAATAATTCAAGGGAAGCTCTGAAAAACGATTAGTTATAATTGCGCTTTAAATTAATAATTACAATGTACAATAGATAAGTGGCATCTCAACATACAATTTTGTGACCAAAACAATGATTTGTTGTTTTTTAATGATGTAGAATAGTAAATTTTTTAAAAAAATATTCATTATATACAAAACAATATGTTCAATAATAAGAGATCATTAAAATTTAAAATATGCTTACATGGTAGGAAGCCATAAAAAATTATTTACAATTGCTTGTATGTGTTAAGATGCCCAAAACATCAACTATAAAATAACCGAAAGATACAAAAAATAAACAATCACAATGCTTCATTCGGTTGTATATTATAATATATTTCATACAAAATATTGAAACCTTTAATTTGTCTTTGCTCTCGGATAAATATATCATACATCATATTTAATGGAATAAATGTCAATCGGACGCACTTAAAAGGGTAAAAGATCAATGAGGTTCGCTCGGGGTTGTGTTAAAGATTCAGGGAAAAATTCAGACAGCTGGTCATACAGTTCGCTTCTACGAACATGAATGTCCCGACTGGGTATTCCCACTTTAGATGTCGTACCAATTAAACTGTTCTCTGGATATGAGTCACATGAAGTGTCCATTCCCATCGCAGAATTCTTATTACGGAATAACAATGACGCCAGAGACTGAAACTAAAATTAAAAACAAGAAAATATAATCTCTTTAAATATATAGAAATATTTTAAGTTGAAATAGAATTTTACATCTATCTTATCTTATCTAAATACTAAAATTTAGTTTTTGGCCATTGTTCATTTATTTGAATATTTACCATAAATTATCATGTTATATCTTATACTAAACAAATAACTTATTAATTTAACGTTTTTTTTTGTCATAGTTTTATTATTCAAAATAATTCGTGTTTATATTTATTACTCTAGGTTTTTAAATTTTTCATTAAAAAATATAATAAATAATACAAGACAAAAAAATATAAACGCAAAAATTATCTGCGTAATAAAACCTAAACTAGAAAACCTTGGTTTAAAAAGTGTGATATACGAAAAATGATCAAAAATTGAGTTTGTGTATTAACTTTGATTTTAAAAGAACTTTCATCATAATACTTAAATATATTTAATCCTTTTTGTGTTGATAAATTTGTTTAATATATAATATAAACATACTTCTTTGGTTTGCTCTTTGTCATTATGATCAATGATTTCCGAGATTTTTGTTTGCAAATATTGAAGCGCTTCGACACTGTTTTCCGAAGCTAATTCCTCAAATTTATGTTTTCTAATCAAAAGTTTACATTTCTGCAGAATTTGTTCATGAGACGGTCTTGATAATTTTAATTGCCAAAAATCGTCCAATCTAAGTTTTCGTTGGTAGGAATGTCCAGGATTTCCACCAAAAAGATAATGTATCTATACAGAAATTTGTGTGAATGTGAATTTATAAATATAAAAAATTTTAACATATATGATAATCATTATTATCGAAAATGGCTTTTACCTTCTTCACATTATCATAAACGAGTTGATGTGCAAATCTAGGACAAGGTTCATAATCATATGCTCTGTTCCAATACTTTCCGCTTCCGTTATCATTTTGAAATATACAGGAACGCTTATTCGTTTTGACATTGTATACCCACAAAGAATTTTGAACTTGATCATCGCGTTTATCTTTGTCTTTGCTCAATCCCTGAAATGATATACATTTTAATTACAATAAAATTAATATTAATTATAAGGTTAATTTCTATTTCAAATACTAACAGATAAAACATATATTTCATTCATATCTGGATCAATTGTAGCTCTGTGTGTAAACCCAGCATCTGGGGAGACAAATGTTGGATCTCTGTGGCCAAAATCAGTTATAGTTATATGATCCACCTGATGCGTGTCTACTTCATATGTAAAAAAGTCATTTAAAAATTCTTTATTTCTTTTCCCAGCAAAAATATAAAGCTTTCTCGTTCCCTAAAATGAAGAAATTTATATATTAAATGATTAAATATTTTTAAGTTTTTATTATTTATATGTAGTCAACTATATTTCTTATGTACAAATAGTATGATTAGTTATAAAAGTGTAATAAAATTTATCTTATTCAAATTTATTAATATTATTATAATTTTATAGTGTTTATAATATACAATATTATTAGAGAACATTGAAGTAACATTAATTAAGCTTACAGGATGAAATAACATAGAATGACCAACTCTTGATTTTATAACTGGCATATTAGCAATATTTGATCTTGTAACATCACAGGCAAGTTTGGTCCAAGTTCCTGTTGGAACATGGAATGAATAGAGCCCAGAAAATATAGGTTCCAGTGGTCCCGGCAATCCACTATGTTCTTCGGAACTAAAGACACAATACCTTTATAAAATTATTTTTTAACATTATCTTTTTTTAAATATTTTGCTTTTACTCATTTGTATGTTACTTAATAAATTAATTGTTACATACTTAAACATTTAAGAATGCATTTTCAATAATAATTCTTTACAAAATTTTTGTTTACTTATTTATTTGTAATTAATGGACTTAAAAGTTACAGTTTCGAAAGTCACATATTTTTTTATTAAAATTAAAGTTAACAAAAATTTATAATCTGTGAAAAAGAATAATTTAATTTTATTTTACTCGTGTAATTATTAAATATTTAGTATAAAGCAAATAATAAATATTATAAAATAAAGAATAAAATGTGTTTTAAATTCAAAATATTATTTAAAATATTTTTGCGTAGAAAATTACATTTAAGCCATCATAGTAATACAAAACACATACATGGGAATAGGAGCTACTAAAACGCGGCCACCAAAAACATAAATTGTTCTTTTTTCTGAATCCATTGACATTTGGTGATCGAATATCAATTCTGGACCACCAACTGCGCCAGTATCTTCAGATATCTGTGTCCATTTATCAGTTTCAATATCATATACATAAAAATCACTTTTTAAATTTTCAGGACAACGGTACTGAGTATCCAAATATCGTCCTAAAGTGAAAATTTGACGCCTTATAGGATCAAAGCACATTTTGTGACACGATCGAGCACTTGGACCTCCCTAAAATTAAGTAATGTTTAAGAACTTTTAGTTATTAAATTAGATATTATATGTTGTATAGCTTTGTGGGAAACAATGAAAACCATTTTATTTATTTATTTATAACGATAGGCATATTTATTCAATAGGATGTGTGATTAATAAATTACTCAATTAATGAATTAATCGATTTTATGCATGTTTCCGTGTGAAAATATGATTAAAATAATAAAACTTACAACAGCTTTAGTATTTTTACAAATCAGTGTCCACTTATTTGTACTCATATTAAAAGACCACAAGTCTGCTAAATCTTGATTTCCATCCCATCCACCAAACAAATAAATCATTTCTGCTGTAGAATCTAACACCATTTGGTGACCTCCACGCATGCCTGGTTTAGGATCGTTTAAATCTAATTTAATCCAGTTTGCTCTATAAGATTGTGTACTAATGTAATCTTTCAATAATCCTACTGTTGCTATTTTTGTAATGAATCTTTCTGCCTGACTGTGGTCTCCTTTTTTAACCAATAAATCATATAAACTAGACATTCTAGGATCTTCTAAAGGAATTCCAGTGACTCTTTCTAAGGTATCAACAATTTCATCTTGTTCATATCTTCTAAAATGTTTCATACACAATCTTATCACTTCTTTTCGACGATACTGGGGATAAAAAATATATTATAATATGAATAAAATAAAAAATATTTACAATACCACAAATGAGATATTTTAATTATTTAAATTATAAATAATTTATTTCTAAATTAATTTAGATATTCATCTACTTCATATTATTTAAATTATTTTACAAATTAAATTGATTTATAATAAAGTATTTCAAGTAACTTGATATCATAAAAATTAGTGATAATACGAAACAACATTAATTACTTTAAAAAGTTTAATTTCATTTGATACTAAAAAGTTTTGAAAATCTGAATTTTACTTACTGAGTTAACCCATTCGATACTAGATTGAATGATTTTAGGATTATCAAATCCTGTCAAGTTAACGTACCAAATAGAAAAATTAAAACTAGCACCCCATGGTTGCAAAGGAAGTATTTTTATGAATCGTACAGGAAAATAATTATCCTTGTCTCCAATTGTGTGCTTGAGTTCAAAGATTTCAGGTATTGCATCATTTTTCAAACCACTAGAAATAATAGTTAAATAATACCAGAATAACAAAATTAATTCACCATTCCACCAGTTAATTTATTGTACCTTTCTAGAAGTTCCATCATATTATCTGGTTTCATTCCACCAAAAACCTTGAATTTCTTAATATTACACACATGAGTTTTCTCATATTTACCAAACTTGATAGTCTGTACAACTGATGGATGTTGTAGTTTTAAAATTAAAAACTGAAAATTATATGTAATTTTTATGTAGAATGATAAAGATATTCTATTTATTTTTATTTTAAAGTATTTTTTAATATTCATAATAAAGTTAAAAATGAAACAAAAGAAAAAAAAACTCTTATTAATTAAAAAAAGTTACATCTTTCAGCAATTAAAAATTAGATACACTCAGCTTCCCCAATTTTTACATACTTCGCCAATACATGTATAGTATATCCGTTTTTTTCATAAAAACTGAGAATATAGAGTTGAGTGTATTATTTTTTAAAACTTTTTCTATATAAACTGTTTTACCTGGGGAGGATTATCATTATCCGACGACCATCGGGATGATTGGTCGGTAGGTTCATCTACCAAAATATTTCTACAAGTATACATTTTAATTTGCAAAATGTTCAGAATTAAATAACAAGCAATGCTAAATTCAAAATTGATGTAACCTCAGTTTTAATTATTTTTATTCAATATTATTACAAATAGTAAATATCTTAGATTTATATATTAATAATATATATATATTATTATTTATATTATATGACAATAATAAGAAACCTTGATTTTTGACTTAAGGACACAGAAAGTTTATTACTAGAAATAAAAATTAATATTTATTTATATAATTCATTTTAAATTTAAGAATTTATAAAATCTATAATGAGTCATTTATAAGATATACTAAAGAATTTCAAGTTTTCTTTCATAATATAACACGAGTTATAAAGTTCGAAAAAACTCAAATTTACCTTTACAGTTTTCAATTCCTGTTGAGAACATTTTGTTAGAAAAGTTTAAATATTTTCTAATGAATTTTGTAAATATTTTTCAAATTTAAATAATTTTGAAACTTGGCAAACTTTAAAAATACTCCCAAACTAACGCTTTTCAATATTCATGCAACAGTTTTAGACTTTTGAAAATGTCTAGTAAATTTTTTTGAGATTCTTTTATAACTTGAAAAATATTCTAAAAAATTTTAATTTAAGTAAATGTAGTTATACTATTGTAAATAGAAAAACAATATTTAGCATAAAAATATATAAAACACCATTTAAAACTATACATAATAAATTTATTTTATAATGGAATTATTTCAATTTTGAATTTAATTATTAATTCACCGTAATCCGATTATATATCACTAAGTTATGTAAAACCACACATAAAATACTAGCATATTTAGCAAAAAATTTGCTGTCACTGGTTGAAATATTACAAATCTATTACCACTTCTACACAAAACAAAATTAATTTTATGAAGTGTAAGTTAGTTAAAAATAAAATAACACAATAAACTGCTTATTAAAAAAAAAAAAAAAAATTGAAATAAATTTTTTACGCAAAAAAATATAGCGATTGCAAATTTTTGGTGAAATCTATTCGGCAAGTTTTCATTGTTAAATGAATGAAAATGTTTGTTCGCGAATAAATTTGTGATAAAAATGAAGGACATGCTGAAAATGAAGGAATATTTTAAACGTGATGACAAATAAAGAACATTTTTCTCGCTTTTTATAAAGGTTAAGTACATTGCGCACAATGTTGTTACCAGTCTAATTGTTAAGTGTCTTACTCTGGAACGTATGTTGACGAATAACTGGAATACTTATAAATACGATACTCCAAAATCTTTTGACAATCATGGGTATTGCTAGAATCCATTATAATAAAACGAATTTAACGGAACATAACCCAACTAATGATACAATGCGACCATTATTTTATACATTGTGATGTGTTTTTCTTCGATCATAGGAACGTGTCAAAGCACTTCAGTTTCCCGAGCCACTGGTTCATTTAAATGCCCAAGTCGAAAAATGTTAAAATATTGATATAGTAATAAATCTACTTAAATGTAAAGAGTGTAAATATTAGTTTTGGTTTTCTCATTTTTATAGTCTCTGAAAAAATGACATTTTCATTTTCGAGATAAATTCTGATTTTGGTACGGTAATGGAGAGATAAGCCCCTTCTGTTCTTCTTCATCTACAGAAAATAAACAAGGACAAAGATTTGACATTACCTTTGACAAGGAAACCCATATCAGTATTATTATTATTGGGTAGCGAGTGAAAAGGTGAATTTTCTTTTGATTTTATCCATTTAAAATAATTTGAACAATAATTTAATATGAGTAAATAATAATAAAAAAAAAATCACTGAACAATATGTAAAAGTTCATAAAACAAGCTGCTTTTTCGATCATGTTGGCTATTTATTATTGAAGTCGCTTTAGAATTCAGTAAATTACAGGTTAAGTTTTAAAAGTATAACTTCACATTCAGAATTCATATTTATGAAATTTCTATGTTGACAATTTGAACAATCTTGCATTCTCGTAATGATCTCGTAACAAGTCTATAATTAAAGTAGTTAAATAACTTATATTTTATATGTATTTTGAGCATTTATTAATTAGTACTCGTATTTTAACAATATTGTGAAATAAGATTAATTTCTATTAAAGTTGTCTGTTTTATCTGGAAACTTACAGTTGACCATAGTTCATTGGTTGATTCAGTTTTACTAGGAATTATTGCCTACGAGTGATACGTTTGCATCGGAGAGGAAACAGGTAAGATCATAATTACTCATTTATCGTATTTTATAGGTAAAATATAAACAACTTGAAATGTCAAAACAATTCTTAAGAATATACAACTTTTGATTCCGAAAACTTTCGTACAACAAATATCTTATGAAATATACTATTAAAGCTGCTGCTGTTTCACAGTTAGGTTAGAAAGTCAAGATTTCCTTTAAGAAATCTTGATTTTAAATTAAAAAATATGACATTATCCTTTATCCAAAAATACACAGAGATAATTTCCCTTTTATATATCACAATTATTTTAATTGTTTGAAATATTTTTGTATTATTATAATGTATTTATGAAATAAATTCCAGCAAAATAAAGTAAAAAATAAGATATTTAAAATTTTATTGATATGTAAAAAAATTGAAATCGCTTCTAATTATTGTTACAATTTTATAATTTCAAAAGAATTCTTTTATTTCAAACAAGTGTGTTTCCATATATGGCGCAATGGTTTTTACCTTTAAAGCATTAGATAATATAATTGTTAATAAGATAATTATCTATCTTGACACCATTTTGAAAGTAAGAGATATATGAAATTTTAATTAAGACTTTTGTATTATTTGGAGTAATGAATTTCTGTAAAGGTAGTGTATAACTTCCATAACCATAATTATTTAAACTAAGAATAAAATTCTATTTTAAATTAAAAATAAAAAGATAATTATTGTTAAATAATATATTTTTCAATTACAAACAAATTTTTCAGTAATTATCGGGTATTATACAATAAACACATGTTTTTTATGTAATTTTTCACACTGATTACGAATCTGCAAATACTTTGAAGCAGTCTCAAACGGTTCTCGAGATATTCGTGATTTTCGGTCTATGACGCGCAGCATCCAGCGGCTGCATTTCCGTCCTGCATAATATGCTGCACAAATATATGTTTGCGATGCATTTCTTAACATTGATTACGAATATATATAATACATTATTTCATCACGCGATATTTATGTTAGTTTTCTTAGTTTCTTTAGTTTCCTTAGTTTTGTCATATGTATTCATAATCAACGTTAAGAAATGCATCACAAACATATATTTATACATCGAATTATACAGGTTAGAAATGCAGGATGCTGCGCACCCTGAACAGAAAGTCGCGAATATCTCGAAAACCGTTAGAGACTACCACAAAATATTGATAGATTCTTAATCAGCGTAAAAAGCTGCATCGATTGTATATATTGATACCCCATGCTTGTGGAGGGGGAGTAATACCCAATAATTACCGTGTTTTTTTATATAATTAATAAGTATGCAGTATTACTAAAAACTATGTAATAAAGTGTAGTAAATGTATATAATTTAAAATTATGTTTAGTTTAAGAATATCTTCACAAAAATAAATCTGAAGAAGTGAAGTCAAGTCATATGCTTATTCAGTTTACCATATCATATCTTTTGATTCAGTAATTATTTTATATCATTTGCTAGTATTAAATAATTCAACGGAGAACCATTATGGTTCGTTAAGTCTCTTTTTAAGCAACAGTGGTAGTTCTTCTTTAAGAACATTTGTGTATTTTTTTGTCATTTAAATTATCATCCATAATGCATGGTCAATTAATTTTATCACTGATGTTCCACTTTGTGAATCCAATGTCCATGTTGTACAATAACATGAGTTATGACAATTAACTTTATTGTAATTTGTGAACATAGAATTATTAAAAAATTAAGTTTAGTATTTTTGCTTTACAAACCAGACCGTCGCCAAATTTATAGTGCATGTCAAATTTGAATAAAATGTTTAAAATATTTGAAAGTAATGATAACAATTACACGTTAATATTATAATTATAAAATCCATTTTCAGAAGAAGCTATAAAACCTTGTCAGTCAAACCATTTTCTTTTACTATGGCTACATGGGATGGCTCTTATCAAGGACCAGATGATTCCAATTACCAGTACTACCCATTTCCAAATTACGGCATGCATTCTAATATGAATCCCAGTACTTGGACTTATTACCCACCAGCGTCTGACAATGCTTATCAAAACAGTAATCAGAATTTATACACACCAAGTACTTCCATGAATTATTGTCCTACTGAGAACCAAATGGAAACTTTCAGGAATTCGATGGGTACACCGTATATATCTCCTGTTATACAGGATCGAACACCATTTCTACCTCCACTTTACCAAAATCGACAACAACCATCTTACAGCAACAAAAGTGGAAATTTGACCAATGAAATGTATAAAAATGAAACTAAATACTACCATAATTCTAATAATCAACAATCAAGGAGAGAAAACCACCAGGATTATTTTTCTAAGCGCGATTTTAATTCAGAATCAACAAGTCATAAAAAAAATTCTGTAGACACAAATTCTTTAACTCAGAACCAGAAACAAGCGCCAAGAAATGCTAACTCTTACCGCCAACCAAGAACTTATTTTGGTTCTAATCGGCTTAATTATGAAAATTTTGATTCATCTGTTTATGAATCACTGATTTTTGAAAGTAATGCTAATGCAAACACTTCTAGTAGCAACACTAGTAATGGTGATAAAAGTGATAAGAAAAAAAATGAAGCACAATCTTTGAAAAATGAAATGGAAAGTTGGGAAGATACTTCAGGTTATGATTCAAGGAGTAGTTTTAGAAGTAATGAAAAATACGTACATGACAAATTTCGAGGCAGCAAAGGTAAATTTAATAACTGGAACAAAAAGAAGCCATTCAAAGGAACAGGAGTTAAGAATGGAGGAGATGGAAAGTATAGAGTTATGGATTCAGAAAAGGAGGTTAATAATTGGAAGAAGGACAAAAGCAATCATGCAAATACTAAGAGTATGAGTTATAAAAAGGGATATAATCATGCTAGTACTTTTAAGGAACTGGAACGTGGCGCTGAAGAACATCTACAAAAGTTTCCTCTACAAATTAACAATCTATCTGAAAGTAGGAAAATAATATATTATAAATTTGCAATAATTAAATATATTTTACAAATATAAAAGCATAAAATGAAATTAATCGACTTCCTATAAATTTTTAAATAAGTATCTAACATTTTGAAATACTTCAAATTGCAAAAATTTTAATTAATAGTAGAAAAAAAATGTAATTAGTGTTAAGTTAAAAATACATATATTGAAATTCATGCACAACACATTTAATTTCAGATGATGTTGCAAGTCAACAAGAGCGTTTGAGTGAACAACTAAATAAAGGGACTTTAGAATGTTTGGTTTGCTATGATCACATTAAACAAGTGGATTCTGTTTGGTCCTGCTTGAATTGTTACCATGTATTACACATTAAGTGTATCAAAAAATGGGCTTTTTCATCCAAAGATGGTATTTATTAATTAATATATTTCTTCCACATTTTTCTTTAGCATCGTATTCTATCTAATACTTAATAAATTATTAATTAATATAATTTTATTTTATTAATTTTGCATTAAATAAAATATATTTTTTATATCTTAATAATTAATACCACTAAAAAATAATCTATTCCCAGAATCCGGAACATGGCGCTGCCCAGCTTGCCGCAATCAATTTAAAGAAACTCCAATGGATTATTTTTGTTTCTGTGGCAAAGTGAGAAATCCCGATTGGAATCGACATGACGATGCACACTCTTGTGGAAATATTTGTGGTCGTAACCATTCAAATCCTGACTGTATTCATAAATGTACCCTTCGGTGTCATCCGGGCAGTTGTCCTAGTTGCCCTGCCATTGTTGTCAAATACTGCAACTGTGGCAAAATGAAACAAACTGTCAAATGCGGCACTACATCTTTGCTACTCTGTCAAGATACTTGCGAAAAACTTTTAAATTGTGAGAAACATTACTGCCAAAAAAAATGTCATCCTGGCGAGTGTGACGCTTGCGAGGAAGCAGTCAAGCAAGGTAGTATACCTTGTGTCAAGCTAATATAGTTATTATATGTAATGTGTTTAATTTACTAAAATATAATTTGAGCTTTGTTTCATGTGGGAAATTTATATTGAATTTGTCAACTATAAAATAACAATTATTATTGTGTAATTTATAATTTTAGATTGTTATTGTGGAAAGAATACACGTAAAATTCCTTGTGAGAAGAACACTGAAAATAAGTACAAATGTGGTGAAATTTGTGACAAGCTTTTAGACTGCAATTATCATTGGTGTACAAAACCTTGTCACCCGGATCCTTGCAATCCTTGCTCATTGAAACCAGAAACTGTAACTCACTGTTATTGCTTGAAAACTCCTATAAAGCAACAACGAAGAAGTTGTTTAGATCCAATTCCAACTTGTGATAAAATTTGTTCGAAACCATTCAAATGTGGACAGCCTGGTAAAACTTCAATTTAATATTACATTTTTGATTTTACAAATAAATCAGAAGATTAACAAAAACTGTTTAAATTAATTTTAATTAGAGTTAGTGCTCAGTTGTAAATTTTATTTTAGGTAATTCACACAAATGTCAGGCAAAGTGTCATGAAGGTGATTGTCCAGAATGTAATTTAACGTCGATGGTAAGATGTCGATGTGGTAATATAGAGAAAAAAGTTCCTTGCAAAGAAATGAATAAAAAGACCAATGATGTACGCTGCAAAAAAAGGTGCACGAAGAAGCGATCGTGCGGTAAGCACAAATGCAATCAAATGTGTTGTATAGACATTGAACACATCTGTCCTTTGATGTGCTCTAGAACTCTGAACTGTGGAAAACACAAATGTGAACAAAATTGTCACATAGGTAATATGTCATATAATACCTAAATTATACAATTAGATAAAGTTAAAATAAAATAATCATAACGATAGGTAATTAATATATAACATAATAAATAAGGAATTATATTATTAGTGTATATCAACATACGTACGTGTATATGAATACCTCCTAGCTTTCATAAGCTCACCTTGTATATTCTAAGATCAAGATAAAAGCCAAAGATGATTTGAAAGTCAAACATAACTCTCTAAACAGATGATGCTTTTTCCATAGTCACAGGTGATTTTCAAAAATTTGAGTAAAATGGTTTTTTATTAAAAAACGAAAAACAAAATCAGAATCCCAGAAAACTAATAAATATAAACTAACAAAAATAAAAACAATAATGAAAAAAAAGATAAGAAATAAAATACAAATCAATAAACAATTGCTGTTATTATTTTTAAATATATCGATAAATGATATATTTTATATATATAAAAAAAATAGATAATTTCAAATTGTTTTTTTTTTTATTTTAAGAGTGATTGATTTCTATCAGTTGAAAGTAAATAATAAATAGTAAACCATTCGGAATATATTATTTAATTATTAAAACTCTAAGTTAATAAGTTTTTGCAAAAAAATTTTTTTTTTAATCAATTAACTTAAAAATAATCAAGAATTGTAAGAATATAAAAATTAATTAAAATAGTTTAACGCTCATCGTATTGTAATTTATATAATTACATATAATTGCGTATTTTTAAATCTTAATTATAATTTTATATATATTATATAACAAACTAAGAAAAGTATACAAAAAAATGGACTAAGCATTTTTTGTTTATGATAGTCATTGAATTTTCATTTTTTTTGTTAATAAATAAAATCGGTTACTTTAATTTTTGCAAAATCATGTGTAACTTCAATAAGCGTCTCCAGTTGACAGGTTATTATTTTTTTTTTAATTTGTCATCAATTTTTCTCTGGATCTCACATGTATGAACAAAACTCATTAAAGTTTACAGTTTATAAAAATGATCATTTATGAAAGTTGGATAGGTCACAAAATTATGTATACATCAAATCAAATATAAACGTTAGGACAAAGTCTAATAAAATTTGGTTTAGTGATGGAAATTAGTTTTTAATACAATTATAAATGTAGGTGTTAATAATTAATAAATAACTACAAAACAAACAAATGTTTATAATATAGCTTGGTGTCAGCCATGTTGGAGAAGTAGTTTCAGTGAATTATACTGTGAGTGTGGTTCATCGGTGATATACCCACCCGTACCTTGTGGAACCAAGAGACCAGCGTGTAGTCAGCCATGTTCTCGGCAGCACTCATGCGATCATGAAGTCTTTCATAACTGCCACAGTGAGCCTACGTGTCCTCCCTGTACAGTATTGACGGCCAAATACTGCCATGGAGGACATGAACTCCGTAAAAATGTACCTTGTCACATTAAGGAGTTGTCTTGTGGTTTACCCTGCAACAAAATGTTAAAGTGCGGACGGCATAAATGTATCATGACTTGCCACCCTGGATCATGCGAAAAATCAGGACAAGCTTCTGTTCACCCGCC
>JABFOX010000663.1:0-15511 GCA_022817665.1 Axea sp. ZL-2020
AAAGAAATTCCAATGGAGTGAAAAGCTTGGGCGGAGAAGGATTGCATAACGCGTCGCCTACCCGCCCTCGTATATCCGTCCGTCTTGTTTCCCCCAGTGTGCTTCCCGCTCCTCGTTTCCTATCCCGAGGGCAGCCTAAACCAATACCCAACCACTACTGAATCAGAGTTGAAGAATTTGATCCACGATCTTGGCTTCTGAGAAAATTTCCAAGCACCATGTGCTTGGACTGTATTTATAAATGACGGTACGACTGGGTAATGTACCAAAACAGTACCCTCGTTATTAGACAAATTTACGTGTACGCACAATTTCCAGTCTTAGAGTCTGAAGCGAATTCTCTTGCATTAATCTCACAGTCTGCTGCACGAATGCCGCAGTGAAATTAACGACAAAAGCCAGAGATAAGCGTAGACATAAATGTTATGTCTGTACTTTGACGTTGATCGTATCTCAAGAATGACCACACTGACGTTAATTCGTATCAATAATGAAGCTTCGTTAACTCAAATTTTAGTGTTTGTAAGAAATGAAAATTTTAATTCATCTTCCTTAAATCTTACGAACTTGTCAATCGAGGATCTATCAATCGAAATGACCCATCCATACTTATTCGTGGTTCAAGAGCGGGTGGTTGGAAAGTAATTTCATCACTGATAACAGAGTTAGGGATTTCCTTCTGGCAAAAAGACTCTTCTTTCAATGTTTTTCTTTATGATTAGATGGCAAAATTAATTAGAACCAATGATGGAACAATTAACTTGTAACGGAGAATACATTTTGTTGTGTCGCACTGGGGTGAAATTGCATTAAACAATATTCAGCGTTTGAAGTATTTGATTCGTAAGTTATCGTACATATTTCAGATACTTAACAGGTTATCTTAATGTTTAAGTTGTACGACTGTACAACGAAAATAGTCTCAGATTTTCCTAATCAATGCAGAAATGTCTTGCAACTTCTGAAGAATTATATTTCACGCAGTTCAATAATTTTATGATCAGTTTTTCGACAAATTTCATTTTTAAGACAGACTTTTATTTACAGCAATTTAATTCATTTACAGTGAATCCATAAATTATCTTTTGTACACCGTTCGTTACACGTCGCTTTTGATTAGGATTGCGCTGTTCGAAAACTGACCTAATTCATTTTTGTTAATATTTTAATACGTTAACAAATGTCTGAGGCTTGTGCAGACACAAAGCATCGACTTAACAGTTCTCGACAGCAGTGACATAACGAATCCCTTTGTTCGCATTGTTGTTGCAATGTGCTTGATCTGGGAATTTTCCAAACACCATTGTGGAGAATAATTTCTGGACAATTGCGAGTCTGAGGCGAAACTCTTCTTCCATGGTTACTGGTATGAAGCCATTTGCTGTATAAATAATAGAAAGAAGGGTCAACGTGACGCTTAATTTTCATATCAAGTGAAGTGGGAAAGTATATTTAACGACGCTCGCAGAAAAGCTGCGCAGGCAAATTTGCGATTTAAATACTACACCTTAAGACGACGTGCTTTATAAAATAATAAAATAGTTTATTATTCCACGCAACGATCTTTAACGTAGTGATCCAGAAAGGATGAAACTAACGCGACGACGATCATGGTCGTAAACAATGCCAGAGTTTCATTGTTCAATCAACAAAGATTTAGCAAATATTTGGAATATCAAACGCTCAATATTATTCGTGTGTAATTTGAAGACAATTGTTCGTTAATTTTGAACTTTCGCGTGAATTAAATTTTACGACACGCGAATAACATGATATTTTGACAAACCCGTTGATTTCGAGCACTTGCTTGGAATATTTAAAAACCTGAATGGTACACGTGTGGTGTCATTTGTATGAATGTTGTATTCCACGGATGCAGACTTCAGCGGACCGCGCATTTAACGCTCGGGGTTTTAATGAATGGTCGTTAACGCTTTTTAAACGGAGTTGTAATCTGAATTACTGGAGGATGTTGGTTGTCCCGATCATTCTCAATGAGCGATAATTTATTTTGAAATCTGTTTACCTCATTTCGCACGAAGAGAAATTTGGGATGGAAAAATTAAGCTGAGCAGCTTTGTGCGCGAAATGAAAGAATTTATTTCATTACTTGGTTTGAAATTCAATCATGATAAATGAATCAAGACGCGTGAAATAAACGAAACAAAATACACACGGTACGATTCTTGACATATTGTATCAACACTGACCAAAATTGTGTAGTTCGTTATTAATTAATGTTATAATTAAAGGACAAAGTAACACTAATTTTTTATACAATTTATTATTGAATTCAATTTTGAGTTTAATTAAATATCTGTAATAGAATTTGATATCTCGCGAAGCATTTTCTTACGTTGTGGTATATTTCTAAATATTTTTAATATGAAAAACATAAAGTCATTAATCACTCTTTCATATAAACTTGAAGTTACGGACGATGCATGTTATAAAATATGTTTTTAATTATAAGTTTATTAATTATTGTTTCCAACTGTAACTTTTACTTAAAATTTCCTACTTTAATATGAATCGCTTTATTATGGAGTTGTAAAATAATTAATTAGTTTTAATTCTTTTAATTTTGTTGTTGTGCGTATAAATAATTACTTATGTCAATTTACATTAACACGCTAAATGTTCCCTTCCTGTTTGTAATTTAATATAAAAGAAACATTCGAGCAAAACTTACATTAATTAGAATATTTTGTACAAAATATGTATCAATTAAAATGAATATTATTATTGTTTGATTGATATAAATATTTGTTGTCTTTAAATACGTTCGATATACGTAAAGGAATATTTTATTTGAATAAACTGTAAATAACTAGTCATAATATAACGATGTAGAAACTAGTGTTAAACTGAGCAAGAAATAAAATTCAAAATCCAGTCAGTTAAGATTTGAAACAAAACTTACAACCGAAATGGAATTGTCGACTGTTGCAAAGTATAAATAATGGTTCAAATATTTTCTCAGCTTTTTGTTGCTACACGCAAAAATAGTCAATAAGAATTGAAATACCATCTATGCATTGAACGAGGCGTACGTTGCTTGATGGAAAAAGTATATCAGAATAGCTTAGACAATTAATTGAATGGCATGACAAAATCATCACTCAATATCATCAATTTTACCTGCAATGTAATTATTTTTCATATTAATCCTGATATATTTTTTGCACGAGATAAGTTGCATTCTGGTTCATAGAATGCACAGTAGTTTTTACTGTTGTTGTTGTTGTTTTTATTTGTGCAGTAATCATCATTTAATCAAATTTATACGTATGTACACATGTGACACGTATATTAATCATGACTCGTACTTCGGTTTAATTCCGACTCGTAATTGGTCAGCTGCTTCCAGCAGACATAAATTTGTTTTACGAGACAAACAATCTTCTGGTTACGCGGAATAAAAACCCGTCGTGTTCAACTTTAGACATTTTTCGCTATGCAATTTTACTTTATGCGACTTCATAATACTAATTCTTTAATCAAAATGTTCTCATGACAACTGAAATATCACAGTTTTCAAAAAGTCGTTCATTAAACGAGAGAATATTTGTTGAAATGATTTCACAGTTATATTTCACGTTGTCTCTTTATCTAGGAAAGTCAGAAGTCATAATTATGGTTAAAGAATAAAGTGAAAATTGAAAAGTTATTGAAATATGCATGCACTTTTTTAATGACGAGCCAATGCCTACGTAGGTCATTGGGTTACGATGTGTCAGCAAGATGATGCAAAGTAGCATTCGACTCTTATCGAGAGCAGCTTCTTTTAAATGTGCTCGTTACGTCTTACTAGCGGAATATTATCATAAATACTGCATTAATGCATGTCTCTGTTACAGCATAGCTGCACATTTATAGAGAGTTCGTTGCAATATTTCATTAAAAACTTACTGTGTACATGCATACGAGTTTACAGCGATATAAGAACAATGCTAAACAGTTTTACATTATTGCAGTAGAAAATATTGTATTAAGATTTTTCCTAAAATTCATTTTCCCCAAAAATGTACTTTTTGTACGTATTGAATAAACAAAAATTGTAAAATCATATAAATATTTCGAGAATGAAAGAGCAATAAAAAAATTACATTAGGAACAAGTAATCATAGGTAATAAAACAAATGAACTTGGATTGCAAAGTCAGTATAAACATTTTAGAAAAGCTGTAACTTTCGAATCAAGAAAATTCGCTAGTCGCTTTGCAACTTTTTTTATCTGCATTTGCAAAAAAATGCATGTGCATTTTCTGCATAAAATTAGTTAAATGCGAATAATGCTTTTCGCAATAAAATTAACAACACTTACTAAAATTCTCTTCAGTACAATTTTATTAATACAAGAAATTTGTTTTTATGTACGATTTTCATAGCGAAAGCTTTTTGTCAATTTTCTCAATTTGGAGTCAAAGGCACTTAACAAGCTTTTTTTTATCGTCATATTTATGACGAGCCTTAACTTGTTTTATTGTTTATTATGATAAAAGTAAAATAAAAATTTTATGAGAGTGAACATAAATATAATTTGTATAAAATTCATTATGTTTTACGCCGCTTAAACAACTTGTTTCTATTTATTAAAAAAATTTTATTGCACAGACTAATAGTAAACGACTTTGTTTTATATTGAATTGACAAGGTTTTAAAATACCTGTACAATTTATTTGTAAATTTTTAATATTTGCGCTATTTGTATGCCCAATGATGTCGTAATTATGCATAACAATTAATTTATATTTAATAATGCCTATTTGTAGATTTATAATGTGAACTTAGTACAAGAAAATATATAACATTTCTTTTTATTTTTTAATTTTTTTGTTTGACTGTTTAATAATTGTAATATTATTTTTGTTAGGTTTTTAACACAATTAAACAATTAAATTTATTGCACAGAAGCACTAAATAGGATTGAAAATCTCTGATGAGTTTGTACGTGAGACAACTGTACGTTACACACTAGTGAAATTACTGAGCATATTTTTGATATCGATACCAATGATCCATTGATACCACTTCTCTTGTGGTCTTTAGTAAGTTTATACGCGTACAACAAATACATAAAAATAAAATTGGATTTACAAAAAAATGTATATTTATACATATTTATGTTTTTATTTTTGAACTGATTTTATATTATATTATCAGTAAAAATGTGCATTTGAAAAAAATACATACAATAAATGATAAATAAAAAGTGTAATTTATTATTTATATTCCACATTCATCAATAAATAATAACGTATTTCTGCATTTGTATTTCATAATAATTAATACTTAACAATGCAGAATACTATGAATAATATGAATTACATTTTGAAAACTTTTTTCACCATTACTGAATATTTTTTTAAACCAAGCATAAATTACTAACGACCAATGGATGATGACACGTGTAAAACATACTGAAAACAATTTTGGATCTTTTTTAATTTTCCGCAGTACAATTTAGTTTTAAGTAAGAACGATCTCTATTCCAGCTTAAAGTGATCCGGATTACTGATTACATTATACAAAATCTGGATCTTTTTGGTTCAGTGCAATGCTATAAAAACTTTGATAAACGATTTAATCGTGCTTAAAATGCAAATGACGCGACTTGCCGGTTCATTGTAAAATTGCAATGCGTTTGGAGTGCTTATGAAATAACAATGTGCAATTGTTCTTGTACGGTTGAAAATACACATTTAAATTACAAGCAAAGTGGACACATCTGTAATTATTTGAAATAATGAAAACAATTGTTTCCAACTTTAGCGATCAAAGAAGCAATTATTAATGATTCTGAAATAATTGGTTGTAAATGTTTTAATAGTATGCGTACTGCATTTGAAAATCAGTTGAACATTCCATTGAAATGACAGATCTTATTTCCATTCATCGTTTGCTTTAACAATTGTAACTGTATATTTTCTCATAAGTTCTATCTTTTCGATAGTATATATGTATGTAATATATTTTTACAAATTTGGACAAGCAGTATTATATTTGTTAAGAAAAAAGTTGCATGTTACGAAATTATATGTGTATTTAAATATTTCTGTGTGAAATTATGACTGTAATTAGTAAATAATAACAAGTACATTAATTCATTTAATATATAATTATATGCACTAATATAAATTACATTTTCGATGAATCACAATCAAATAAAAAATGCACGTGCATTTTTTCCCACTATTTTCATCATTTTTATATTAGAGTTTTTTTATATTTATTATATATTAATTAAAAGAAAAAAATATAAGAATTATATATTAATTAGAACCGTACTCCATATGAATTTGAAAAGAAATATATTTTTATTGCAAAATATCAACTTGAACTACTAAATTGGCAGAATTTTTGCCTTACATTCTGTAATAAAAATTTCCAGCCAAAAGTAGTTGAAAAACGTCGCTTCGTCTAAGTACAAATTGGTCGATTATTTTTGCACCACCGACTTCCATATGGCACATGCCAATTTTAAAAATATCTGACTTACGTCCATCGCTGTTCTAATTACGATACATTTATGATGGAACGTACGTCGCAATTAATTTTGTTAGTTATACAATCACCACTTATATTTAAAGCATATTTATTAAGTATTTAAAAAAGTTACACTTTATTTTTAAAACTCCAAACCATTTTATGCACAAAATGCATAAAACTGTGAAAGCGTAGTTTTGTTAAGAGCGAGTGTCGTTTATTTTAAATTCCCAATCTGCAGGTATTTTATTTACACGTTCTTAATTAAATTCGCAAATACTCCGTTTCATACGGTTGTATTTAATACGTGTCATACTTTTTCTCGTTTAATAACTGCGAGTGAGTCAGATCAGCGCTTCAACGTGCGTGTCACTTGTGCGCTTAATCATTTTGTGCTATCAGATATTCCGCGAATGATCTTGATCGAAATTTCATGGAAGCGTTTCCGTTAAAAAGCGTTAATTAATACCAAAATACTCGTGTAATACAAAATCCCAATTTCCATCTGCGTCCATTTTACCCGTTTATCACGAGCAACTTTTTTTCACTTTCAGCGCGCTCGCTCAAAACAAACAGACAACCTTTACTTTAGACGAATAATTAATTTAATCATCACAATTAAACCAATTTGCCAGACATACGCGCGCTTTCATAATTATTCATCAACGGAATTTGTCCTTTATTTTTATACAGCAATTTGAATAATTACCAACAGTGCGACGCTTGTTATTTCCCGAATGAATTTCCCCTTTGTGTTCAGAAACGCAAGAAATCATCGAAAAAAGTGAAACCGCACAGGAATGAGTCGACTTTAAAATTTGCGCTCGGTTAGAAGTGCTCGCCAATGAAAAGAAATTACACGAAAGTTCAAAAGTTTTAACAATCCGATGACAATTGTCTTTCGATCTCGTCTTGGGTGAAACCGTGTTACACGCCACTTTGGCGCTCATTCAAAAATGAAATGTAATTGCATTATGCAGTCGCTGTTGACACTGTTAATAGATATTCAATGGATTATAACGAATCGTTCGGCTCGTGTTAATTCGGTTATGCGGAATTGATTCAAATCGCTGAAATTGAACGACGTTTTAAGAATGTGCGGCAAACCAACGTTTCATTTTGGTGTCATTGTGCAGTGATAATTGTAACGCTTTCGCTGAATAATACTTGCTCGCTCATGAGCAAACACGCGTCAATTTGCTATTGCTTTGAAAAGCGAGCAACAAAAAGGATGACTGTCATCCGCAGCCTGAATTCATTGTCGATGTTTTTACGCCGCTGCATCGCGAAGAAGATTGCGCGACTGCTTTCTCAGTCCAGGGCAAAAAAAGCAGTGAAATAATATTCCTATTTTCACGGCAATGAAAAATAAAGGCTTTCGATTTGCTCGTTTAAATTGAAATCACTAAGATTACGTTTTACACAGTGACTTGTGCGATGGCAAAAATAATTTAGTGATCTATTTAGTCGATGTGGTAATTAAAACATTTATATATAATACGAAAAATAAGGGAAAAGAAAGAAATAGAAAATTAAAAAAAAATAAAATAAAATAAATAAATCAAATAAAATAATATTTGTTTAATGCAAGTAAAACATTCTTTGTTATTAATTTATTTTTATTACATTATTTATATTCATTTTTACTACTAATTCATTATTTTAATATCAACATATTAATCAGTTATATTTGTATGAAAATTACACGCGCGTAAAAATCACTTACATTTTATACGCACGTCAAATCAATAATTCCACCCTTCCCGTTTCAGCAGCATAAATCATTTTCACAATAACAATGCTTGCTATGAACTTTTTAAGGTAAATTTTCTATCACTAATTCTCAACATACGCTTTATTAATGATGCTCGGCGGAATGAATCGGTAAATGATCCGAATCGTCAGCATGACAATTCAACGAAACATCATTTTGGTCCATACAGACGATTTCGTACTTAATCTTCCATAACAGAAATCAAACGTTTTTTAATACCTGCTTTTTTTTCCTGCTCAAATAAATCATTTTTGTCAAACTTTCACGACGCGCACAATGAAACGGTAATTACATCGATGTTTAAACACATGGCCATCAACGTAAATTCGCCGTTGAAATAACGTTCTTTTTCTAAATATACAGCTAGTGTTTCATTACGCGGTATAAAATTATTATAAGAGTTATACAATGTTAATTCAGCAATAAAAGCCTATAAATAAATGCAAATGGTATCTTTTACCAGTTACACTACAAAGTTAGTATCAAACTTCTTACAGTTTCTACACACGTCGAAGTAAATTACGTCAGAATATAAGGAACTGTACGTTCTTTTCTTTTAACTATCGTCAGCGGCGTAGCATGTTGCAAGCGATTAATTAATTAAATACATCTGTGAAAAAGTAGTTCTGTACTTTACACGAGTGCTATAAATGTTTTCCGATGATAATGTCACCTGTTCTAATGATGAAATTATCTTTAACTGAATACATTTTTTGCAATAATTTATCAATAGTTCTTTTGTGCCATAGTTGTTATTTCTTTATCCGCTTTGAATAAATAAACGTATCTAACGCAGTATCAAATTTCACAATAATTAGACACCAAGAGATATTGCGTCTGTTTAAGTACACGATATAAGTATACTTCGCATGATTACAAAAATTGTTTATCGTGGATTATTGTTGGTACTTGCGGTATCAGACCTCATTAGACCTTGCGGTTTAATGAATTTGAACGATTTATCACGGTAAGCAGTAATTTCGAAGCCTTTCTACCCTGCTGGGGTTCGGGAGTGTTGTTCGAAAGTGAGGGGGCTACCCCCTGAACAATTTCTTATCGCGGAGGTCGTTTCAACGTTTTCACACATTTCCAAACCAATGTGTGCTAAAGTGGTAGAACCTTGTAACACAACGCAACTGTATGTGTATACATATATCAACAAGTTATAGTTTCAAAATTTCATTTTATATCATGCACACGTGTACAATTGTCAAAGAATATATAAGATTTAAGAAAATGTTTTTATCCATTGTAGCAATAAAGAACAGACGATGCTCCGTAAAAATAAATATTTATATTAATTTTGGATATCGTTCTGATATTGCGTTATCTTTGATGCAGTGATAGATTTTTATGCATTGATGTTAGATTACGATAAACGTGTAGTCTTTAAAATAATCATTTTAAATTCAGTGAAACTGTCTAACTATGAAACTTGCTTCATCCAAAAGGAATTCAATTGACCAACTACCGGAAATTATAATCGTTTATTTTATTCGCAAAAGCATTATTTCAAGAATTTTAAGAGCGAATTACGAGTGTCACTTGAAACATAAGCTTAATGGCACCCAGGTGACAGTTTTCAAGAAGAAATCAAGAAATAAGTATTGGGCCATTTAATTTTATTTCATTTTCAAAACCACAGAAAAAACTGAGATTCGAGCTGCGAGAAGTCTTTTAATTTTTGAAAAAGAAAACCACTACGGAAATAAAAATGAAGCTTGATAAAGTTCTCGTTGACTCTTCTTCTTTATCGAAGGCCGTAAACTATTGAATTATTGAGCTTGAACATGGCCGAATAAACACGAATAACGAACATCGCAGTGGACGCCCAAGTGATGTAACGACTGAGGATATTGTGACGAAAATCAACAAAATGATTTTGAAAGAACACCGTTTAAGACTTCGGGAGATACGCAAAAGCTGTGTGTACGATGGCAGTGGTTTCTGCTCATTTTGGATTACAAATGCGTTCGACCGAACGGCACTCCAGAGTGTTTGACGCTTCGAATTGCTTAGCCAACCGCCCTATTCACCCGATTTGACCCATTCATTCTTTTTGTTCTTGAGATGAAAATGGCCATTGAGAATGGCTTAATGACGTGGAAATAATGCTGGACGAAATGTATGGAGCTTGAAGGAGATTGTGTTGAAAAATAAAAGTGAATTGTTCAATTTTCTTCATATTTTCTTTCTCGTTTATTTTACATTTTGAATCATTAATATAATATTAATACAACCGGAAAATTGTTGCAGTATTATTTTTACACAACGTCAATTTACTTCGAAGTATAAAGATAATGTGTATAAACATTGAAATCTTTCGAACTTCCTACCAAAAATGATATTTGATTGTGTATTACATTTTAATGCATAATATATGTTGTTAATTAGCAACTCATTTGATATGTAACATTAGTTTATTATATTACATCGTGAATATGTTATATCAGTAAATATACAACAAATATACAGTAATTCAATTTATATATAGTACATTGCTGGACTTTTGTGGGAAAGTTTCGTTTATAAATTACTATAAACATTTAATTAGTGTATTATGATAGAATCAATTATTTGTTAATTAAATACTATAAGATAATGTTATCCAATTTATTGATATGTTACAATAATTGTCGTGCATGTAATGCTCATTTAATAAAGTAAACCGAACGATTTAACAAAGCAAACCAAACGTTTACTTTAATTTAATGCCTTATTTTAACTGTACAGTGATTAAATTACGTGTAAATGTTTTTAATTTATAACCGATGCAAAAATATTCTATTAAGGAAAGTATTGTAAATGAAAGGAATCTTTAAAATCGTTTTTCAAAAGAATTTTAATCCTTCCTGTTATGTATCTTATATTAAAACAGCTTTATTGATTAAGATGGTTTCTAATCATTATAATTATTTTGTTATATCATATACATCAAAAAATGTTTGTGTAACCTTATAAAAATTAATTATTCGGATATTTTTAATTAATACGAAATGTTTGATTTTTTGTAATATACACAATTAAAATGTTGAAGAAAGAGAAAATATATAAATGAATAATTCTATAAAATACTAAGTGCATAAAATTGCAATGAAATATTTTACTCCATACATTGCATGTGTAAATGAAATTGCAGTTAATAATTTTTTTTACATAAAAATACAAAATTAATGAAGTGAGGGAATAACAGCGGTGCATTTGTAATAAAAAAATTACAAACAAAAAATAACGATGAAAAACTTGAATAAACATATTAATAATTATTTGATAAATTTGTAATAAGTTTAAGTTTTTGCATTTCTAAGTTTAATAATAATTATACATTTCCACGCTATTATAACTCGATCCGTGTATACGAAGTGCTATATATTCAATCACAATAAAGTTATCATTTCTGTCAAAGAAGTCATAAATTGTTCCACAGTTCCGCACTATAACTTTTGGACGAAACCCACAGATTAGTCGGAATATGACTTAAATGGCAAAGTATCTGCTACAGGTGCAACCACAATTCCTGCTATATCATGACTGATCTATTGATTTCGTCCAAGAGTATTTTTGTGTCATAATATAGCACTGAGAGAAAATATGTAGACACCATGGAAAAAATTTACCTTGATTGAATTTGGGACACTTTTATTCAAACCACGCCAAACTTTTTCATTCTTTTCTACATACTTCTATCGAGCATGGAATGAAAATAAAACATATCAAAATTCATGAGTTTGATTGCAAGTCAAATATATTGATAAAACAAACAGTTAAATATATTATCTCAAACTAACGATTGTAAATAGTAAATGCATCGTAAATATCACAAAACTAACATATTAGGTTTAAAGTATAATTTAAGATTCTATATTATAACATTTATACTGTTACGTTATTGTATTAAAGAATTTTAATATTGATATTATTTAATTGAACTGAAGTTTAATTAACTACAATAAAATGTTTACGAATAAATATTTCATATAACATTAACAATAACGAAATAATTTTTATTAAACAATAATAATTGAAAATGATCAACAGTAGCTGCTGAAGTATTGAGGAAATGTAAACACGTTGCTTGAAAACGAATTCATTTTAATTTCCCATTTGCCAATTTTTCCTCATTAGTTGTGTATATTTTTACGCCGACCGTACACTTTGATATTTCTGTATGAGAAGTATACTAAAGATGTTATCAATTTAGTTGATTCGCTAATTTCCTTTACAATTCATAAACACTTTTATTAACATTTAAATTAAAATTTGTTAACTTTAAAATAAATTAATAAATATTTCAAAGAGGCTTTAACATTTGCACGTTCGATAGAAATCTACTACTAACTCTGACTTCAACTAAACTTTAATCATAGCTCTTTCCATGGCTAAACGAACCATTTTGACGGCGAATTTACACATTCTGAAACGCCAAGAGGACATTTCAGATACTTTTTAGACGTTTAACAAATGTTTATTCAGCGTCTTAGCAGTTTAATGTTCTTTTAGGAATTACCTCAAGATGGCAGCATCTTAAATCAAGATATAAAGACGCTGATTCAACACTGGCAACGTAATGCAAGACACTGATAAATTAAAACTTCACTGTGATAGTAATAGTAGAATGTGCGATTTAATAATTGATATAATAATGATGATAAAATTATGCAGATTGCGTCAGATGCACACGCTAGGATCTAGTTTTGAACAACGTCATTTAGTCTGAAATTGCATAATTTCTACGTTAATACTTATGCTTTACTTTTGCAGTTTCCGTTAAATATATCGTCGTTTCAATGTAAGTGTAAAATATATAATAATAAGCTGAATTGAAAATTCCTCTTGCAATGATGTTGCTTCGTATTTATTCCTAGAAGAAACAGTTCTTTTAAAAGACAAACAAGAATGATTATTTCATGAACATAACCCAGTGTAGAAAGTATAGAGATTTACATGCATTCAAACTGCGATTCAACAATCTACCTACAATCGCGAATTTTCGAGTCAACGCTTTTTATCTTGTTTTGACAAAGTGGCGCAAATGCATTGAGAGCTTTATCCCGAACACTGAGTCGGTGACGAAACGCGTTACGACTCTTATCTTAATTCGCCGAGAAGTGGTGAAAATGCATCGAACGTGTATCGACGTGTACCATGAATGTGGTGTACCTATTTTCGTGTGTAATGCAAATGCGGGGAAAAGTATTTAAGGAAAATCCTTCGCGTAAAAAATAGTATTGGAAAAAACTGGAATCTGGGAAATCGATATTTTTCAAATTGACACTTCAACAACTATGAAATCAATACCCAAATATTAACATTCAAACATTATTTGAGAAATAACATTTTCACGTGGTTTAACAGTTATTTAAACAATTGTGAAATATTCTCGAAAACGGTTTTAATTAAGACGTTGAATTGATTCGATACATGGTGAATTCAAACAGAATGTAAAAATCTGCATTTCTGTTATGAAATACCTTTTGGTTACGAATTTAATTCGTATTGCTTGGTCATTTTAATCGAATTACTTAAATCTTGCTTTTAATTAAATTCCTTGCTATTGGCTGAACTTCGTTTATAAATTAAGAAGCGCGGCATGGCGTGCATATAAATGCAGCTGCATTTAATAAACATGCATGTTTTATCGCTTTGTACTGAACTGCATGAATTATGCTTTAAATCTGAAACAACACGATGCTATTCGTATGCATTGCTGAAGCTTCTCTTTTTCATATGCAAAAGTTTTAATTAACGACCTATTTTGTACGATAAATGTGCAGAAAGAACTTCCCCGGAAAATTGTACTTCGAAATTTTGCAAGGAAAACGGCATAGATAAAGTTGGTGAAAGTTGTTATCCAATTAATAATATTCTGATAATTCGGTTATTAGTATTTGGTTTTTATCGATTTAACATTGCTGTGGGAAATAGATGGAAATTGAAATTCATTCAAAATGTAATTCGACTAATATTTACACACAAACAATTTCTTTATTAAATTTATTAGTAATTAATTATATCAGGAGCAATCGGAATGCAAATTTAAATATTATTAATACCTATTCTATTTGTTTTCATCGAATCTATAAATGTATTTCAGTATTGCAGAATTATTTACATTTTTTTGTGCATAAGTACAAGTGGGAATTTGAGATGCTAATGTTTAGGCTATGTGGATGTCAAAACATCTTTTTGAGATGTCAAACATCTCAAAAAATATACTACTGGTTGATTAATAAAAAGTTTGTAACAGTTTTAAGAATTTTTTTCAATGATACCAAAAGTAACCATTTCTATATACTATTTGGGATGGAATTTATTCTTTAAAATCTTTCATTTTCTGTTGTACATTTAAATTCTAGATCTTCAATTATGTAAACTTTGTTCAAATAATAGAAAACACACACAGAGATGTTATTAATCAAAGTATCAATCTGTATAACTTTATTCTGAAATTCCACTGTATCATAATTTTCATTTGCGTTATATAAAAATATATTTCAAATATTAAAGTATAACCTTATATTTTAATAAATAATAAAAAAGACTTATAACATATTAAAATAACATTGCAATAAAAGATGTTGTTCGGTTACAAATTACATGTCCTTTTGTGCCATTTAAAACAAATATATGCAAAATAACAAGACACTTGTAAAATTATATTCTTCATATAAGAATACATTGCTTATAATTTAAATTTTAATCATATTATATCTCATTAATATGAGATACTATATAATATTGTGCTACGTTTAATAATCAAACTGTTTGTATAAAAGAAATTTTACATAACAAGTATGAGGTTATACTTTAATTTACGAAATATATTTTTTACACAATGCAAATGAAAATATTGTTATCGTGGACGTTCGATATAAAATCATATAGTTTGGCACTTAGTATAAAAGCATGTCTATGCTTTTTGTTCTATTATTATAATTATTATACATTTATCAAGGAGAAAGGATACAAGAACCATATAAACTTTTCTTCTTTTACTTATTTTCTTCTGAAATACGAAATGTTGCGAAACACATTAGACGTAAAACCACTCTAGAAAATAAAACAAAGAAAAAATGATTTTCAAGACAATAGTAAATGTCAGATCGGAAAGAAAAATGTTCTAATGATTATTCTTATAAAACTAAGATGAAATTTCTATTGACGTTGACCACGAACATTGCGCAATTATTAATTTTAAATTGTGACAGTGACATTCACTGATGGATAACATTATAATATCAATCCATGT
>JABFOX010000664.1:0-15504 GCA_022817665.1 Axea sp. ZL-2020
GCCCTCGTCCTCGGCACGCCCTACTTGCGCCTGGCGGTACATCCACCTATATCCACCCTAGGCTTTGTGTACCATGCACGCGTTTGTCCATTTGTTTCCGCTAAAAGAAAATACCACGCGCATGCATATATTCGCGGAATCTCGTGCAAATATGGACGATCCGGCGCTCCCTGTTGCCGTGTATTTTCGCTCATCGACGTGTTCAAATTATCGACAAATATTTAATATTTGCCGCGTTTTGTGCGTTTTTAAAATATTGCGTTCCGACGAGTCGAATAAACTTTTTGCATTTGCATGTTCTTTTTTAGTCGAAGAGGTATCCTTTGTTGTGTTTTTAGCGTGAATATATTTTTTATCTCTGAGGTGGAGCCAATTTGAATTCTTCGTTCAATCGCTGTCTGATATTTATAAATGTGCGATGTACAAACCGTGGAAAATATATAATACTGAAAATTAATTTTGCGACAAATCTCGAAATCAATGTTTCTTTGCATGTCGTATTTAAAAAGTTGTTTTCGGTCTTTCAGTATTTGGTTCGTGTCTGTGTAAGTCACGCAGCATCTTTGTTGCACATTGTGCGAATTTTATACCGTGTTTTGCGATCGCGATTCGTAAAACGGCTTTATTTCTAAAGAAATAATTAATTATCTCGGGAAACAGTAAGTTTGCCAAGGCTTGAACATTTTATCGAATTGTATTAATTTATTTAAAACATTTTCTGAGTTTGCAAAGACAGATTTGGTTAGGTTAGAGCCAGTGAAAACTTTGAGTACTATTAGATTTGATTGTTTTCTTAATTTTTAAATAGTTCGATCAACGTTTAACGACGCTTAATAAATATATTAAAAGTGATGAGACGTACTTAATATATTTAGCCATTCACATCCAATCAGACCGTTTCAAATTTACATTTAGATTATACCGTTTTTTTTTTCTTTTTTTTTTGTATCAAATAAAGTTTTATAAAAGCAAGTCAATTTCATTAAAATGAATCTATTTTACGTTCTTAGTAGACCGGGCATATCTAGGGAAAAGTTAGAGAAATGATCATGTTTTCAAGCAGTCTTGAAGAATAAGTTAAAATAATTAGATTTGACCGATTTTCATATCTATTCGGATACAGTTAGGTTTGTTGATGTTGACTTTGAAGTCTCGTTAGGTTTGCTCAGATGCTTGCGAGTCTTGTCTGACCCGATCATGTTTATTTTCAGATCTGATTGCGTATTTAACTTTTCCTCCTGGAATATAAAAATGTATAAATAATTATGTTAATGTATAAATCAAATTAAAATAAGAAATTTATTTCATTACTTTTTTATGTTAAATATCGTAAAAATGTCAGATTAAAATCGTGTCGTATAATTGCACTCTTAAAAAACATTTATTACGATATATGGATTTTATTTACAGAAAAAAAAAAGTTCTATTTATTATTTCGACGAATATAATTCTTATTTGTAAAAGAAGACATTTTTGTACAAATCAATAATTTGAATTGAAAAATTGATTGAATATTAATACTTACTTTTACGGTCAAATTCTTTGATTTTTAAATAAATTATCCAAGAAAAAAAAACATAATAATACAATTAAAATTTTAAACTTAAACACTACATTAATACATTCACATTAAAAATTATATTATTATTGTATATTTTAACGTACGTTTAAATATCACTTTTTATTTTCAAAGAGTTCTGTTTATTAATGTTTTTATAAATTTGAAGCTACGCAGAAAGTATTATAAAAGTCTGATTCGTTTAATAAGTTGGTCTTTCCTTTTAAAATTAAAAATATAGATTTCCTGAAAATAAAATGTCATCGAACAATCATTTTTGTGTATGTTCGGTCTTTATAAAATGTTAATAAATTAAAAGAAAACTACTACATTTCAAACTGCATCTAACAAAACATGTCGAATAAAAACTGAACGTGATTAATAAAAATCAGTTGCATTTTTAGCTCCAATAACACGTATTCGGATCTGTTGAAACCCCAGTCTTTTCATTTTGAATCTAATTATATATAATTGACATTTTATGCAATACAATTTATTTCGTTGCACATATTTTAATTTTATTTGACGAAAAATAATATTGAAATTGTGTTTAACTGATTATCATTGCATTTAATCAGTTTTAAAATGAAATTAAAAGAATGAAAAATAATAAAAATTGACAAAATTAATTTACTGCTTAACATTGTCCATGAACTGGAAAATGAATGAATCAATTGGAAAAGTACCGTAATAATTTTAAATACGATTTGCCATAAATGTTAATTTTGATTGCGTCGCGCAATAAATACTCGGAAAATAAATTTTAGTACAAATCGGTGAAATTTAATTATTTAAACAATTAGTAATGTTACCATCAATAATTCTACAAGTTTGCCATTTTGTAAGACTTTTATATAGTTTGAAATTTTTAACTCATAACTCGAAGGTCTTTACTCTTAATATTCAAATTTATACTGCAGTGTTTTTAGACTGGTTCGTTGTGTTACCACTGTTAAATTTGATTATGGCCAAAATTTGTATTCTTTAAGAGCTTCTATACTTTTGTCATTCTGAAGTCAAAGTTCCAGTAAATAATACGTTATTTATCTCACAGCTAGAAAAGCATCAAAAATACGCTGTACACGTGTTGTAGTTCGCAACTACATAATATCGAGCAACGTGTAAAATAAAAGTAATCGATTACAAATATATCAATTAACATTGCGATTTATCGTTCAATCTAAATAAAATTTCACAACTCGCTGAAGAACGCAAATATGCAAATGCCCAACAAAAGCACACACTATTTCAAAAGCGCATTACACTCGGCCTTTGCAATGATGGATTTTCGATATCGAACAAATTTTTTGGCGATTTTTCGGCGAGGAAATGTCGCGCGTTTTAATCGAGCTAATATCGAAAATGCGTTATTGCTGATGCTTTTTAATTTGCATTTATAAAACACGACTTTAAAAGTCCGTGTAATTAAACGTTGCTTTATTTGTCGATGTCGAAATCCGATTTTCCGCCGATTTCTTCCGTCGCGAGAATTTTGACAGAATTTAATAACGATTCGCGATTTTAAATGTAAATACGCTACGGGAGACATTGTACGTTCAATTTGTATTGTCATGTAAATGTCGGAATTATAAAACTGAATAGAAATTTAAAACGGCGGGCCGAAGTTAAACAGTATCTGGATAATGTAATGTGAAACGAGAACCAATATCTTGAATTTTATGCTCGGTTCCGCGACAAAATGTTTATTTAAAAATGTCTTCCCGTCACTTTTCTCTGTCTGGTTTGATTCATAAATGCACCGTAATTATTTCGATTTTAAAATGTTCATTTCGTTCATTTTTCTAATTTGTTAACATTTTGCTGCTATTCGGCCGGATGATTTTAAATGCATTAAATTTACATTTCGTAAGGGAACTTTGATATTCAAGTCCTGTTACCTTTGAAATAAAAAATAAATGTATTCGTTTATTTTCAAATTTATTTCGAGTTTATTCAAACGTAAATAAGTACACGCAGAGATTAATTATTGAATAAACATTACATTTTGGCATCTCAAAATAACGATAAATGCCAAATGATATAATTTTATTAATTGCAAACAATTGATTAATTTAAGCGAAGAACACATTTATCGATAATTTGCTTTTAGAAGCATCTATTCGGTACACTGACTAAAAATGAAAGCAGTTTTAATAATAAAATAATAAATATACACGTCGAAGAAAAAGTGTGCTTAACGTACAAGAGTTAATCTGATTTGATTAAACATTTATGACAAAGAGATTTGAATTATAAATTGTATCAACAAAGAAACGAAATAATTAATAACGTGCATAAATTATAGCTCGTTGAATATTTAATTATTAGTTTATTGTTTTAATTTATCAACAACAATTTATTGACTCTTCGCTTTTGCTTTAATTTATTATGTTCAGCTGTACAGTTAACGACATTGCTTCCCGTTTGCAAAAGATTTAATACAATGTCGAAACAGAAATATTTTATACCGCTTAGTCAACTCGTTACACTTTACACATCGTATAAAAATATAAATATTTTAAATATATTTAGATACGTTTTTAATGCTAATATCTTTTATATTTGAACATTCGGTGTATGAGTCATATGTTACAGTGAACGATGAAAGGTACAAATGAAAAATGCTCACTTTTAAATGCATCGCAATTAGCGTCCACCTTTATTTTATACAACCAAGTTAGATTCTTCCTATAATTCTGAAAACCGTTATTATTCAATTTTGTATGAATAAATATAAAAATGATTTCGAAGTCGCAGGATCTGTCTTTGCTTTAAAACGTTTCATCAAATTTTAATCAAAATTGTTTAATGCTTACAAATTATTTTAGTATAAAAATAACACTTCGTTATAAAAATAATACGGTTAAATGTTGTTAAGTATTAATATCACCGTTGTTCCGTCAAATTCGATGAAAATCGAACAATTCCATCAAATTTGAAACATAATCCAATATTGGTTATATCGATTAAATTTATTTTGCATAATTTCGTGTTTATTTTTGATTAGAATGAGACCATTTTTATCATCTCTTATTTAATTTCATTAGAATAAAGCAGTATGATAAATTATTTACCACGGACTTTCAAAACAACTTTATATCGATTACACCATATTAAATATGATGAATATAAAATTTTGTTTGTTCGTCTCGTATAAAATGAATTAAAACTGTACTATTTTTCATCTTTTTTTTTTTTTGTTTTATTCAGTCAGAATAAAATTATATTTAATCTATTATTCTGATAATATCAAGGTATACATTGGATTATCTTTAATAAAGTTGACAAAATATTTTGTTTAAATTAAAATTGATCTTATTCTCATAATGCCTTTTAATTTAACCAGGTCGGTATTGCAATTTATCATAAAAGTTCAAGTGTACTACGGTATTGCAACATATTTATAATGTTCGATTTGCATGAAGCGATAACTGAAATTTATTCAAAATACAAACGTCCTTCATTTATTCGTCTATTTCCACGTGCATAAGCGCAACCAACTTTTCTGTTATTTTAAAGCTGTTCACTCTTTAACGAAACTTGATCCTGTTAGAGTACAAACTAACCCATTATGATTTAAGCATAATGTGTGTGCAACTATTATATTAAAGTTAGCCTTTGTTGCAACAGTGCACATAACCGAACTTCAATATGTTTGGATTCAATTTTGCATCGAATGGTACAGTGGCGAATTCTCGGTGTCTCTGTATTGATAATTGGAAATAATTGGTTCATTTGCAACTTATTTCGTTAGTACGAAATAATAATCTTGGTTCGACTTTGGTATCTTTGGTTTTGGCTCGTAATAAATCTTCAAACTGAAACGTAGAATTGTTCGCTAATTAAGAACTTGTTTGGCTAATATTTATTTGCATGTAATGTGCAAACAAGTTGTCCAGTATGAGGCGTTGAAAAGCATAGGAGTACACGACAATAATAAATTCTTCATTCATAAAATATACGTAAATATGTTAGCTTGAATTAATACTGCAGCGATGCAATGGTGTCAAAATAATTTATCTTATTACATTTTTTACACGAACTGAGTTTTCCGTAATATATTACATAAGAAATATTGTGCGCTTTCATTTGAACGAATACATCACAATAACATCACGGTATTTCAAGTGAAAGAGATTTTGTAAGATGTTGTTGTAAAAGGAGTCTTTGCTGTATAATTATGTTTTGTATCTCTTTGGAATAAAATTGTCATTTTGTTTGGATGGTCCTACAGAAATCTTGAAGTTCAGTTAATTCAGTAATTTATTGTACTTTGTATTGCACATCGTTGCATAATTTATACATTAATTTCAAGTTATTAGATGTATGCATAGGTTTAAGATGGGCTAAATTTAATGTATAAATTAAATATAATCATGGTGTCTGTAAAAGGATCGATTTTTTTTAATCTTCAGCTTATCAAACTGGAGAGTTTATTTTGAAAGGTTTCTAATCTCCGCATTTGCTGTTTCGTATGGAGATTGTACAACAAATATAAGACGTAAGACTTTAATGATAAATTTTAATGCATCTGTCAATATGATAGTGGGAGCTAAGATGATAGAATTAAATTTAATGGCGAACCATGGAAAATTATATTTTGAAATGTATTTAAATAGTTTGGTAATCGTAGAAAATCGGTAAACTTATAATCATATATTCAAAACTCGTAACTCACACCATTTATTCTTTTCTTTACAATAACTCGTTTTCAAAGATTTTAGTATCATTTGATAATATCGATCCATTAAATCAATTGAGTTACATAAATTTATGATACACTTGGAAAGTTAAAATTGTTCAAAAGTAACGAGCTTGTATTTGGAACTCGTAAGATAAAAATATCAAGTCAGTTTCTAATGAGAACAACGGGATAGATAATAAATATACATTTTGGTTAATTATAAAAATTTGTTGGTTGGTGAATTTAACAATAAACTGCAGCATATTTCTAACTGCCATTAAAATACCAGCTCTTCTTTTAAATATACTATTTTCAATAATTCTATCTATTCTATAAATAACAAAAACCGATAATTTAATTTTTGCATTTTGTATAACAAGTGTAAGGTAGGTTTTTGTAAATGAAATTATATCATAATCGTATAAAATAAAGTTTTAAGTTTCAATTTATTTTATTTTAGTTTTTAAGCTCCAAACGTTTTGATAATAAAATTTTACTTTAATTTCATTCAGTTTTTTCGTATTTTTTATTATAATCTTTTATTTCTGGACGACTATTAAAACACTTATTTGTTTTTATTTTATTTAGCTTATTTAATTGTATTTTCAATTATTCAAGATTACATTGTCTAATTTGTTTTAACTTTTTTAAATTAACAGTACACATTTTGAATTATTAAATGAATTAGTACAAAATTTATTATCACCTTTTGAACCTTCATCCAGCCTAGCATGATTAATGAAAGTACGTATTTTTTCTAAAGTTTTACAATTCCATTCAAAACTGTCATTTTTTCTGGCTGCTTTACTCTCTTTTTTTTATTCTTCTATATTAAATATAATTTTTTTTTTCATAAATCACTCAGCATACATTTCTTAAATAATCACGATTTGATTCGGTATTGTATTTTAATCGTGTTATACGAATCATTGCAGGCAAATGGATACTTAGTGCATATGGACGACATTACAATAATGTCTGAGCAGTTGGGTTTGTAGATGAAAGTATATATGTAGAAGAATATTCCGGGGAAGTCCGTAGATAAAGTTAACGTCTTAGATAAATTTGAAAGTTTACGTATAAAATGAGATTTTACACTCAAGATTTGACGTCAGGACACTTTTTAAACTGAAAGAGTTGATAGAACTACGTATTTGTGTCCAAATCAAGAGTCACAACATGACAAAATAGCGCATCCTAAAAGAAAGTGTGACTTACATAAATGACATTTTTTGCAAGCTTCTGTGGAATCAAAAAGACGCTGAATTTAAGCACATTTAATCAGGTTTTAAACGGGACAGAAATTTCAGTTTATTTCAATAGATTTGATTAAGTTTTTCTGATTGACCCCAATTAAATCTGATGAGATCTTTTTACATTTAACTCCGTGTCTAATCAAGTCCATCTCGGTAAAACAAATTTAGAATTACAAAAACTGTCAGCGTGTATAAAAACAGAAGTATTTTTTGTTAAATAAGCCACCATTTTACAACGATGAACTATTATTTCATAAAAATGAATTGCAACTGCAACTGCGTTCTCGTTTCATGTGACTGATTTTTCCATATGTTATGACATCAATTATTTTAATAACAATTCCTTCCAAATAGTTTAAAATAGTCAAACGGATTATACAGTGAGATTCGCGTTTGGAAATTTTGCCATCGCACAAGTTTCTTTCCCTTTCGCTGTCGAGGTTTTGGCATTCGATTGGTAAAGTGCAAAAGCATTTGGTATACGTTTTGACAACCAGTTCAATCTTTGCTGTTGATTTACTTGGACATAAATTCATACACGGTTAAATGCATCCAATATTCACATGCGCAGGAATGCACTGCTCGTAGTATCACTCACACTTGGCCCGCCAGGTTCAGTTCGTTTCGCATCAATCGATACGACTTTTTATACTAAAATCATTTAAATATAATATTTCCTTGTGCTTCGGATGCTTCTTTCAATCGGAACGAAGAATTTCTCTGTCACAATCATGACTAATCACGTGCCCTTTCGTTGAATGATTGAAAAATCATTTTGCAAGAAATATTACGACGTTATTTTTTTTAGTATTTAATTTTCAGAAATAAACAATACAAACTTTACACATTATTCTCAGTTGCATGCGTTTGTAAATAAATTGTAAATTTAATTGTAAAATCAAATTATATTAGTTACAAAGAACCGTACAAATTTTCAAAACTATTACTTACTTATAAGTAATATTTGAAAGGAATTACTTTTGAATGATTAATTTTTGTCCCTCAGTCGAAATTAAGCAGGCAGGAAAATGGTAGTTTCTACCACTACTTTTTCTGAGTTTAATAATCAAATAATGTATTTTAATTAAATGTAACGTTTATGTTAATATGATGCCCCATCAAGCTCCACATCCTCGCGTTGAACAACACTTGAAATTGTAGTATATAATTTGATGTATTATATTAACATAAACATTAAGTTTAATTAAAACGTATTGCTTAATCATTCTATTAAATGAAATAATTTTCATTTCCGAATCACGTGAAAATGTTCGTTTACAATGATGCAGAGCAGAGAAGCAAAAAGTGCTACTCGAAAGTGCAATGCTGTGGAAAAATAGTTATTAAAATTATACAGAGTTCAATAAAAACAATATATGTCTGTGCAAGAGATTATTCAACAGTTTTACAGCTAGTTAGAGTCCCTCAATATTGACTAATACTGTGTTTACAAATGTAGTTTTTGAATCAGTTCTGATGGTCATTCAGGATCGAATGTAAACTTATTAAAGCTTTGAATGGATGTTAATTAACTGTTGATTAAACATTTAGGATACATTTATTTAGTTTATTCAGCTTCAGCTTCGTTCTTTTTGCTTAATAAAATAAATGTTCATCATTTTGTAAACCTTACATTAAAATGTTCATCACGTTTCTGATGAAATACAAATTGAAAGATATTCGTTTACATTGTGAGTTGATTTATGATGTAAAGCTCGACGTTATACCTATTGTTTTATATCAAAGTTGATATAAGATATCAGTCCCAATGTCAGATTCGAAAAATCAATTCTGCACCGAGATTTATCAGAAATGATGCTAGTAAGACGTCGTTTTATATCAGCGACAAACCTAACATTTCATCTTTTAATATATAGATATTACATCTGATGTTAAAATAAATCAGATCTGATACGAAACAAAATATCCGATCCAACGTTAAATCCAGTAGGAGATCTGGTATTTAAAAATTCACATCAATTTAGACATTCAACTTGTTGTTGAATTTGACTTCAAATATGGCGTTAAAGGTATATTAGTTTCAACTGTTAAACTAGATATTAAGTTTGGTAATAAATTTTATATTAGATTCGATAGTAAATTGCATAACAATTTCTTCAATGAACAAATTATTCGACAGAACATATAATTCATTTGTCATGTTCTAAAATTGTAATTGACTCGCGAATTAGTTCAGAGTTAATTTAATTTGTTCGTTGCACTTTCTGAAAAGCACTATTTTTTCTTAATACAAATCTTGTTATGTAATGTTACAATATCAGTAAATAATATTATAATAAATATCTACTGTAATACAATAAGGTAAATATCACAATAAAAATGTTCATTTATACGAGTAGTGGAGAACAAAAGATGGTGGACATGCATTTGACGTTTGAATCTGATGGTATTACGATAATAATAATACCCAAACAGCACCAGAGAACAGCTATTTGAGACAATAAATTTCGCCAAGCCAAAACTTGAGTATTCAGCGGAAAAACTTTTGTTAATTCAATCGCGCTTTATGACGACAAAAAATGTTCGTCGCGTATTAAATAAAGAATAAGCCATAATTACGGACCAAGCGTATTTGATAACCGTAATCGTATTTCTTAACATTCGCAACGATGTATATTATTTATCGATTGCTGCGAAAATTGACATTTCGCGGTACGAAGCGCCGGCTCATCTTACCGAACACGCAATTAAAGCTCGTGAAATTGAATCACGAGAATGGGAATATTACATTTTTGCACTGATATTTTTGCAATTATTATTTCGCTCATCTTTAAAACAAATGTACAAAGGATAGAAAATGAAAGCCCCACTCGCCCCTCGACTGTGAATTCAGACGCCGAAGATAATCCACACTTGTTTCAATTGTAAAATTTTAATCATGATTTCTCGATTGTTTGCTTACTTTTTTTCCTCCTCATATTTTTTTATCCCAATGTTTTCGCGTTGGCCATTTTCAGTGGAAATTGCCATTGCTTCGATCAAAATGATTGAGAACGTTGGCTTTGCAATAATTCCATTACAAAATTGTTGTAATTATTTTATTAAAACCGTCAGAAATATGGATACGTTCGTACAGTTATATGTTGCTACAAATTATTATTATTATGTTTTTATAGTTATACGCTCATTTCTGCATGTATAATCAGCGTTTCGGAAAATGCTAGTTCCATTTTCATTCTTTTTGCATCTCGCTTTTATTTTCTCTTATTCTTGTCATTATCAAATACCTATCTAGCGAAGGAAATGTTTATGTAATCCATTATAATAATATATTGATATATATGTATGGTAAACATTTGACTGTGCATGAAATTGTATTTTGAACAATATTGATGCCACTACGAAGGCTACTTTACGTCTCTCATATATCCCACGTCGACGAGTTTACAAGCTGATTGATATCTACGAAATGGTCTATGAAATCTGAAATACCTCGGTGTTGCTCATAATTACCTATATGGTGGCTCATAATTACCTGTATTTCAGACCGCAGAGAGTCGGTATTAGTATCACAAGTGATGGTAATTCAGTTAGATCGTTATCTTGAGTTTAATAGTTCTACAATTTAACTACAACCAAATACAGGCACGTGTTTACGCGCCGTGCCTTCCACCGATTCTATTATTCAAAGTCCAACATTTTGGACCGAAGGCCAAAATTAGACCATATCACTGATCCACGAATAAACAAATATCACGTAAAATAAATACGGGGTAATTTATCGGAATTCACTTGCAATAATTACTGATTTAAAAATAATTTCGGTGAGTGAAAATTGCAAATAAGAAATTCATTGGTTTGTACATAGAAACCATGGTGAAAGTCAGAAGTTTCAATGAACTAATTTTCTTTGATTGTTTTCTTCTCTTTTCTTCAAATGAAGCAACACTGCATTTATTTGTAGTCGTGCAAAATTTACAAATGTATTATTATATTACATTTCCTTTCAAATCGGATTGCTAGTGTACAAAGTTATCACAATTATAAACTTTTTTTAACATTTGTTGATAGTTAAAGCGTAAAAAAACATTTTCACTTGACGGTATTGTTTTGTTGTTTACGTTTCCTTTTTTTTTCGTCGCGTTTTCATTTTGCTCGAATCGAAAATTGTCTACGGGTTTATGAGTGGCTGCAAAAAAATTCGAGCATAAAAACTCCGACACATTCATCTGCTTAACAACAGAAACAAAAATGTGTCAACTTGAAAAGCTTTACACGCGCGTGCGTTTTTTTCCCTTCAATTTTGATTCTCGTTAAATATGTCGGAAACTATCGTTCACAATTTCCGCACCTCAAAATTTCACATTCCAAAATGATATCTCTGGCCTTTACGAATACACCGCGGAACCGCAAAATATGCAAACCTTTGTGCGAGATTGCACAAGGCTCAAACAATGAACTCGACAACGAAGGGTGACAAATAAAACGATCAATCGAGGAAGAAAAACCGAATGACGAATTTCAGAAAAAAAAAAAAAAATTGACAGATTTAGCCCGTGTTTCCAGAGAGAAAGAGGAAAAAATCACCAAATCTATATTAAGCAAATAAATTTAGTAGCCTCGTTTTCTCCTCTTTTCTCTTTTTCGTCAGTCCTTTTTCCGATTCTAATCAATTGTGATACCAAAAAACAAGCCCATTTAATTATATTCCATTTAATCCTTGATAATTTTATCGAACTGAAAAGCCAATAGAATTCTTTTTTGATTCTCGAGTTCAGATGACAACTCAATTTTGTACGATCAAATCTGATCAAAATAAGATCATGGTTAATTGCTTGTTATCCGATTTGTCCTTAACGAAATCGTATTTAATAATTTTTAATAAAGATCATCTTTGCAACTTGTTAATCCAATGCACATACTGTTGCGTTTGAAGAAACGCGATGGTGCTTTATGATATTTGATTCAATTTAATCAGCGTTTTTTACGTAAGAAAATATGAAAAGATTTTATTTCACTTCGTAAATATAAATTCACATGAATGCCTCTTCTTGTTTGTTACAACATTGAACTTTTATACTCTGCTGTGTTTCCGTCTAATGGAAGCAGCAAAATGTATATTTCTTTTGAAATTAATTTAACTTAATGTAACAAGATGCGTTTGTTACATGAATGCAAATTGAAATATTAAAAGTATTTTCATTCCGATCGTGGAAACTTTCAATGAAAGTGCATTTTATTCTCTTTGCGAATTTTTGTACTTGTTCATAGTTAACAATCGATTGAAGACGAGGTTTCAACGGGATAAAGCGAAATAACCAACAAAGTCAACAAGGTTATTCAGCCTTAATATATTTTCATGAAAATACGTCGGGAAAGAAATGAACGAGGTCGAGATGTTTTTAATTGGAGCATCAGTTAAATCATAGGATACGTAGTGATAAAAAAGAAAGAATGTTTAGAAAATGATTTGCTTCGAGAAATTATTCGGTCGTGCAACTGTCACATTGTATAATAACGTAATCGGCGCCTTTGCTCTTTGTGCCTAAGACGTCGTACTTGTCTTTTTTCGACGCTTATTCCTTTACGGTTGAGAAAGGGAAATGGTGTAGTTTACGGAATGCAAGTAGGAGAGAATTAAAATTTGTTATGGATCACAAGTTTCTTATAATTATTGCTTTGGAGCATTTTCAAATATAATAATAATAATAATAACAATAGCAATAATAATAATACTAATAATACTTTTAATTGCAATTCCAATTATACATTAACGTGTATGGTAATTTAAATTATACATTATAAATCTTTTTCTTTTGTTCAAATACTTTTTCATGTCGAAACTTGATCATATTATATACTTTTGTGTTGTTAAATTAATGATAATTTCATATTTATGAGATGTATGATACATCCTTGCTTAATGATTCAAATCTACTGTATATTCAGAGAACGTTATTCATTTTTGAAATGTTTCCTTTTTAATTTCAACTTCGAACGGTTCTATGAAATTATGGAAACAAGCTTCTACGAGATAATTGAAAAAAGAAAAATAAAAAACAGCATTTTAATACGCTTTAGCATATCTGTTAATAAAAATACTACAAAATTTAATAGCTACTGTAACATTGTATTAAAAAAAAAAGAAAAAAAAGAAAACAGAAGAAGTGATACATATTACATCTCGAAATTTATACTTTCTAAATGTGAATACGTCATCGACTCGTGCAAAATTTAAAAGTTATAAGTCGCACGCTTAATAATATTACCTGAACATTCGCATATAAATAAGTATATTTTTCACTTATTCATATTTCGAGAGTATAAATATTATTCAATTACAGTTGTTGAATATTTTTATTAAAATTGTTTCTATTTGCGAACAAATGCGCAATTAAAAATTGAATAAAAATGAAACATTTTTCTGTCGACAAAGATAAATTGCTTTTGCATTTAATAGGAACGGTAGAGGTAAAAAACGAACGATCAATTGGCAATAAATTTATTAATGACGTAAGTATCGCAAAGTATCGGGTTCGTCGTTTGTGTATTATGTAGCATAAAATGCATCGTTGAATTCAATTAAAAATGAATGCTGGTGAATAAAAGCAGTCATTTGCTACTTTGACGAAAGTATTTCTTGCTTGGCATTATAGCAAACCTCTCCAACAATTTAAAATTTAATGCGTGTACAGCATTACCTTTTGAAACTCTCAAAAATAATATTTGTCGACTGAAAAATTCGATTGTGTAATTCGAAGCAAGTCATTTTGATTTTTTGATCCACGTGAATAATGAGATACGACGTTGAAAACGATGTTTTTTTTTTTTTTCTTTTTTTGTTTACTTTTTGCCAATTTGCATTTGTTTCTTTATGAAGAGTTTTGTTTTTTGAATCTGGAGAGGTGTAGTGAATTTACGGCTTTTCGAAATATAGAATGGAAAGCGAACATGCGAAAATGAACAGCTTTGCTGGGACGGGTGTCGAGATCAATTTTCGTTGGTGGAAAAAATATTCCGGGTAAAAAATGTTCGGCAAAATGCTAGGAATTTATTTTCAATTCCAGATCACAAGATTGCCGCGCGAGTTGTTCAAATTCACATCCGCTAAGAAATTTGTAAAAATATTGACATTTAATTTCCGTTAAAAAAGCAAAAGTAAAGCATGAAAAATGTTTCGCTGGCTGAGATACGAGGAAATATAATTACGTTGATAAATGACATATTTGCAAGATCAGAAAACTATCTCAAGAAGATTTAGAAGCAACTGTTTGTATTGCATTACATTTTCATTTTAGCGAAACGTAAAACATATTATCCATGAATTAGGTACGATGAATGCCTTCATAAAAATTTCAGTACCAATTTTGAAAGACATTCTTTATTTATTATAATATTATTCCACTTCTAGGATTTCTCTGCGCTGAAATAAAATGTACACGAAATTACGACATGCGTGACAAGTTTAACGTTTCGAAAGACAGACGATCTAATTTTACGTGTTACAGTATTAACGGTGATAAAAAGTTGCATATCCGATTATCAGTTTCAAGCATTGAATATTTCGCACGAGCGAAAGTTTCTTAAAATTTAAAATTTCGTAGAAGAGATATCAGATTAACGAAAATTGTGGACTGTGGTGAAAAGTTATAAATGGAATGATAAGAAGTGACAAACTAAAGGTCATTTTAACGTTTATTATAATTTTATTAAGTGTAGTAATAGATATAAATGCAACTATATAAATAATTTAAAATGTCATCTTCTGGACAATAACGAATTATATTGATATTTATGAATAACTTAAAAGTGATATTATGTCAGCTGTGAGTTAAACGCTGCTTGATCTTTCATCTGGATTAAGTTTTCTGTCTCACTTTCGTTATAAATGCAAAGAAAAATAGTTGGTGTTATTTGTTTGCGTTTAAATCTAAATCACTGAGACAATTGTATATTGGATAATAGGAACACATTTATATTTCCACACGACTTTTATTTTGTATACTGTTTCACATTAAAAACCATTTTATTCTTTTTTAAGACAG
>JABFOX010000665.1:0-15499 GCA_022817665.1 Axea sp. ZL-2020
GTTGGATTTTTATATTTTATTCAAATGTTAAACGTTAAATAAATGAATATGTCAATCAGCCATATAAATTCCACTATGATTTAAGAGGAAAGAATCTTGATAATATTTGTGTGCTTATTTTGTTTTTCTGTTTCATCACCGTTAAATCAGTAATGACTTGTATCGATATTGCATTTTAATCTTGGTTTAGAATTTATTCATGCGGTGTTCTGTCATTAATTTCGATTTAGCGACGAGAAATGAACATTAACGGAATCGATGTTAAATGTATATCGTTGGTCAAAAAGTTGAATGAACGATTAAAACAAATGAATAAATCAATTTTTCACAGAAAAGCAAAGAGTGAAAAAGTGTTGGAAGTGTTTGACAGATTTTGAGCAACGTTGTGAGATTTTAAAGAAGTCTAAAAATGTATGAAACGCTCTTAGACTTTGAAAATGTTTAAACAATTTTGAATCCTCAGAGGTTTTCAGATATTTTTCTTTCCACCAAGGACGTAATAATGTTTAATCATTCATTTCTTAAATACAAAAATGCAATGTACAGAATTTATAATTTTTATAAATTCTGTAATTATTTATGAAATATTTTTAATTCTCATAGAACTTCAATAGCTTTTAAATATTTTTATAAAATTCAAACTGAATTGATTTTCATGGAACTTGATAAAGAAGTGACCTCTTAATTTAAATTAAATCTTCCTTTATATTTTATCAAGAATAAACATTTTTCAGATAAAAATGAACCACTTGAATGTCAAGAAAGTTCGGAGTTGAATTGTCATATATTTAATGATTACTCAAAGAATATGAATAGAATACCGTTTCCGTTTGCTTTGAGTAATTTAATCAGAAATTGTTATAGAAATTTAACACAATTTTGTGAAATCCGTAAAACTTCGACATGATAAAAAATTCATTAATTAATTATGGCCATATAAATTAAAAAAATTCTTTTCAGCTGCTACAATTTTTGTTCAATTTCTATAGATTCTCTTTTTTGATCTCGCATTGACCCGTCGTGCAATTCTTTGGGATGCTACAACGTCATACGATATTTTAAACAAAATTTTTTAATTCAATTTACACGTAGTATTTTGTATTCAGTTTCTTTTTGCCATTGCCAACCGTTAATGAAATTGTACGGCAATTAAAAAGTGTGATAAAACTATTTTTACGTTCATTTTTTATTACGTGTGTTTTTATGCGTTATTTATGTTTATTTATTTGGGTAAAATTACTCGAAATTATGTAACGTGCAATAAGATTTTATTCCAGTTTATTTGCTTTTCTGCAGTGCTAAGGTATCGTTATTTTCCTTTTAAAAGCAAAGGGATTTTGCGCAGCTAAATTTAATACCTTTTGTCAATTTACATTTGAATAAAGTAACGTTCGAATGCATTTGAGTAAATCGTGAAATTTAATAATGTAAATAAACGCGGGGCGTTTTGAGTAAAAATAATTAAAGTGCGTGTAATTTTAATTAATGTTAACGATCACACATTTGCGCGCACTAAAAGGCAAAACGACGATTTATAATTAAAAGCAAATGAAATTAATGTTTTGAATTTACATCCATGCTTTAGGTTTACGTAAATATTTATCGGATTCAACCGGTTTATTGTTAATTAAAATTGTTGCATTATATTTCCCTATAAATGGATAACGTTACTTGACAGCGCAGGAACATCTTAAGCGTACCATAATTTTCAATTAATATTTCTAAAATAATAAACGACGTTATTCTATTTTAGAACGCTACTCAATTTTATTACAATAAAAGACCATTCAGAGGTGATACTTAAGACTATTGCGTTATTTATGCCATTGATCCTGTCATTACATTGGGTAATTTAACTCAACAAGTTGCTACACTTCCCAGTAGGTCTTTTGCTTCATTTATTATTTTACGATTTAACACAACATCCAATTCTAATGTTTTAATTAATTTGATCATTTTACCGAACTCGTAACATTTCGCTTAAATAATTAAATACATATAAATTTCACACGTTCGACATTAAAATGGGTTATTTCCAGCAATAAGTTATATATTTCAATGATTACGAGGCGACAAACATTATGAACTGTTTTTAAAACGAGCAATGTAATGTCAGAAATTGCTGCGGCGTCACTAAAAGTAAATTAAGAAATTAATATATATAATTTCAATTTGCGACCAGCTATACTGATTATTATTATTAAAATATAATTAAAAATTAAGTTTAATACTTTATTTATATTTTGATAATCAGTTGACTCAGTTAGTTTGATATAGTTTCATATAGGATGATGAATCTTTTTCAACCTTTATACTATTATCTATCATTGATTGACGTTCCGACCATTTTTTTAATCCTTTTCATAAGTACAATTATTTAACTTTATTTATTAGTATTCATTGAATCTATTATACATCAAAACAATTTTTTCTTTTTGGCTTACATATTTTTGTTATATTATTAAATATTTTTTTTTGTACTGATCTTGTGTTATTTGTCCATTTTTATTTATTACATCAAAATTTTAAATGTCAAGTTATAAACTTTATTTTAATAATGCTCATGAATAATTTGAATTAAATAATATATCATTATATTCATTAAGATACTCCAAATCCTTCTTCAAATTTAATGTTGTTTTCTGATCTTTTTTTTATAATATATTTGACATTTCTCTTTTATTTTTGTATTTTATTATTTTTCATACGTCTACTAATAACTGTGTCTTGATTATTTTTTGTGAAATTCGTGTACTTTTGTAATCTAATTTTTACATTTCTTTTTGTTTTACCTATATGATTTATCGTAATTTTTATGATTTTTTCAATGAATTTTCATTGAATTATATTTTATGAAATTTCAATTGTTAAGAAATTTCATTAAATTTTTGAATGGAAAAATTGATCAGTAGTCATGAAGGATATTAGTCATATCGTAATATAACAATAGTCCATTACAATATTTGCTGGATTGATAATTTTTATTTCTATATATTGTACAAAGAAATTCGAACTGGTATTCTGACAATAAACCAAATGTTACGCTGTGACGTGTAATTAGAATCGTACGCATGATTTATTTTGAAATATATAAATATGAATGTTGAGTTTATTGATTCGATAGACTTTGCAATTATTACATTATTTGATTATAAATACTGCTCGTAAATTGAGAAACTACTTCAGTACAGTGGCTTTGCTCGATATTTTGAATAAAATTGCAGAGAAGACCTTGGGACGTAAAAAAAATCGATTACTTTCTCATCCACTTTGAAATCGTGTAGGATTTTTGATCTTTTGTTACCCTTTTATTATACAAGTGAAAATATTTGTTTTTACGCTTCGGCATTATTATGTAATATTGCTTGCCTCCTCGTAGAAGAAGCATTGATTTATAGTCGTTCCTCATCTTTTTATCCGTCTCGACCACATCAAATGTTGGAATAAAGAGAGAGAACGAAACTTCAATTTGGCAAAATCAAAAGTTTTTTGCGATAAGTCAGAAGTCTGTCGCAATGCGGCATTAAACATTCTTGCAGTTTTCGAAGTAATCGGGCGTTCATTAATTTATACGCTTGTTTCATCGATAGCGAAATATCGCGTGAAGCGTGGTTTGTTTAAAGTTGACAATTTCAGCGCCAGATCGGTATGAATGCAGTCAGAAGGAGCGCACATTACTAATGATTCATTCATTGGTTTCTAACTCGAACTATAACGCGAGGGTATTTTTATTAACAAACACAAAATTAGATTCATGAATAATTGAATGACGTGAAATATATACAGTAAGTTCGATATTCGAAATATGTATCTGAATAGTATCTTTATTAATTAACGACCTGCTTGTATTTCGTTTGAATCAATAACGACGGCGCTTTGATCTTTAAAAATAATTAAACAAAAATTATAAATGAGACAGTGCGATTCGTGTTAGCCTTCTAATCATTATTGTACGATGTTGTGCAGCACAGCATAACTGATTACATCTGTATTACAAATACTTTTTGTAATTATTGATAGATTCATACAACGACTGTCATCGTTGGACCGTGCAACAAGGTAGGCAAAATCTCGCACGGCTGTCACTCTTTCTGAACGAGTGACAATCATCAAAATCGAAACAAGGAGGTGCAAATTGACGATATTAACCGAATTCGATTATTTTTATCCGCTGAAGTGTTTGATGCAATTTGTTCAAAGAACGCTGTCTTTAATAAAGTTCGTATAAAAGAGCAAGATGGATTGTACAAATATAAGTCCATGATTTTCGAGCAATTGAATTATACACTTGTTTGATTTTCTCAAATCGAATCAAGCGTGTTTGCGTGGCTCTGAACGGAACGGAGTACATTCTGTTGTGATATATTTTCTCTCGGTGATAAATTCTGCACAATATTCATGTACGAGCACCGAAGGCAGTTGCGTAAGGAAATTGTAAACCGCTCGAAACTGCTCACATAAGAAAGTTTCTTGTAACTCAACGCGGCTTGAATGAAGTTTCAATCACCTTGTGATAATTTCAGACTGCGTTGAATACCGTCTAACGAGCTGTGCAGAAACACAAGATCTACTCGACGGCCAGAAAAATATTCATTCTTCTGGATCAGTTTCAGTGAGGGTGTTTAAAGTAATAAGTAATTTTGATAAGGCCATTTTGAAGCGTGCGTTGACACTGACCGTCAAAATGGTGAGAGGTTAATCCGAAAATAAACGTTGGTTTCGTTTGCAGGTGTTGGGGAGAATTGGACACAGGATGTCAAGCGGCGAAAAAGCCAGCCCGGGTCTGACGATAGATCGAGCCGCATTCTTACTTTTACGAGTGAAGAAAGCTTTTAAGAAGAAAAAACAGCGGAAGGATAAAAGGTAGGTTTTAATATGAAAACTTCTGCGCGTGTTACATCTAATCCTTATTAAATTGCAGTGCAAAAATAGCCCGGTTGTTACTCAACGAAATATTACCGAATACTTGGGAGGTATTCATATTCGACAGCGAGCAATTACACGAGGGAAGAAAGTTTTCCTAAAAGCACTCGGTTTAAAGACTTGAAAATCAAAACGATGGTTTTGTTTCGTGCAATTTCAAGAATGCCGAGTGTGGCTTTTCGTTTCAATCGATGTACCGAGCGTTTAATTGAAATCAAACTTTCAATCGGTGGAATTTTGAAATTCAAATTTTGGGGCACTGATTGTGGTGACTAAAAATTGGATTCTCGTAAACAACCGAAGGTTATAGTTCGTTGAGTTTTCGACTGAGAGTTTTAACGTTTAATTGAAACGCCTATATCTGAGAAGATATAAGAAACAGTAGATTTGAAGTTTAAAAGTGGTTCAGTTTTGGAATCTACGCTTTAATTTCTGATCGGAGTACTGAAATTTTGCAAAGAAGTTGAGACTTGTAAATCGAGTTTGAATTTAAGAAGCGGTTCAGTGTAGAATTTGACAAATTTCATCTTTCGCGGAAGCACCAACTTGTAATTCTAATTTGAAATTTAGATCCGGCTCAGTTTTGAATTTGGAAATTATGGCGCATTTCTGTGTTCACTTTTAATTCTAATTTGTGACTTATTAATGAAGTTGCAATTCAATTGTAACTTCATCAAACGAGAACTAAATTACATTATGAACAAGTACGATCAAAGAATTATTGACCCAGTACTGGTCTCGAATATTTGACTTTTTATTTCGTCATATTTCATGTTTTTCTACTCGAGTAATTTTTATGCATGCAATGTAATATATATATATGTAACAATCAACTTGCATAATTAGAGATCACTTAGCATCGATTAGAAGTACCAAAAACTTCCTCATTGATTTCATGAATATTCATTGGAGAGATCAAATATGTCCACTGCGGCAAAAGCGATCTCTTATGTTGTAAACTAAAGTCAATGCCAAGTCGGTCAAGCCTGTGAATATTAATACGTTAAGTATTCTAACTATTTGCAAAAACATACAATGTTTTTAAAGCGCGGATGTAAGCAAAACAAAAGGCTTTGTTTACATATTAGTGTTTATATATAAAGTTTGTTTATACACACACACACACACACGAGCGCTTTTTTTCATTTATATAAGCATGCTTTTATTTGCAGTTTCTTTATTACAAATGCTAGAAACTTAGATAATTTCCAAATTCATTGATCTGTCGAACAAACTTGAAGATCGTCATTTTTAAAAATCTCGCGTATCGGTGGAGAACGATCCACCTGGAATTTTTCCATAAAATCGGAGACAGAAAACTAGAAAAATTTAATGAACTTTTTCAAAGGTGCTTAATAATCGTTTGACATTTCCGCAAGTTTATTATACGGAAATTATTTTTATAAAGGGAATGATTTCTAAAGGAGAGCTCTTCTTTTGAAACTTCTTTGAACAGTGAAAAGTATTTGTTCAAATTGGAGTTACTTGAGTTTGAATCAAGGTAGAAAGAATTTTTGCTTTTCTTTTAAATAATTAAAATTTGTTGTAAACCCAGTAATAATAGTATGTCTATTTGCACACATTAAATATTGAAAGGAAATCTGAATGTAAAAAATATTTATGCCATCACTGCCGTAAGCACGCTTTCTTACCAGTTCAATAGTCGAAAAGCAGTTTAGCCGTGCAAAATTTAACCACACTTTTGCTTCCTTTACAATTAAATAGTTATTTGATCAACATCTATTTAATGTTTCAACAAGCTTATTAAATTCTCCGCGAACATAAATAACATGAGATGTCAAAATGACGTCTATTACATGTTACGAATGTCTTGCAATTAAAATTTCTAAATAGGAACGAGTGGGAAATGAATAGAAATATCAATCATGATATAAATACAATACTGAAAAGTAACAAAATACGTTATTTCAAATGCGAAATGAAGAAATTTCATGTAAATTTCATTAATATTATTAATTGTATATTAATTTCATTAATATTTAAATTATTATAATATTGCGTGTAAAGAAAATTGAACACAGTTTGAACGTGCTTCAATCAATGACATACATGAAACAAATATTTATTTTGATATACGAATACTTCATAATTTTGTAATTTTAAATTTATTTTAAAAGTCAAAACGAAGACGAGATGTGATCTGTAACTGTACATATTTATCATATGAATTCATCTATAAATATATATTGCATAATATGATAATGCATTTTTCGAAAATAAACTGTTTTTGTTAGATAGTAAATACTTTAAAATAATGACTGATAAACGCTGATGAAGATTTGTACGTTTAACAGATACGCTAAGCGCTTACTAGTGATATGCAAATGGTTATAGTATTTCTTCCTTTAGTATTTATTACGTTCATCAAAGACGAACATTATAAAATAACATGTAAGTGCACTGTATGCATTTCAGTAGCACGTGTCTAGTGTACACCACGGACATCGTTAATATCTCATCTTTTGATGGCTAACATTTTTTCATCTTATTAAATGGATTTCGATCTGCACAAGTCACTTTCATTACGTGACTTTTCCAAATGGAAAATGACGGGAAAAATGCGTTCCTCCGATAATCATTCAAACACGAATACGAATGCCATCTTTAGCAGAATCGCAATGTTTTTATACACACATATTTATTCACGTTCATTGGCATCCAGTTGTGTTTCATGTGTGATATATTTATTTATATTCATGTTACGACAGTTGATGTTTTGTAAGCGAACAGTTTGACAGTTTTACGATCATTCGGAATTCGTGCGCGAGCAGGGATTTGAATCCGCGTCCCAGAGATTGCGCATCTCTAATCCGTATTCATTACCAAAATTCGGACTTTTCAAACTCACGCATTTCAAGTTCGCCCGGTGGTGTTTTTTGGTTCATTAAGGCCGAAAGTGCAAAATCCCTTGTGAACATTGTCGCGCGCGCGATTCGCAGTTACAAGCTGTGTTTGCACACTTAACGATGCAATGTTGTTGTGCGCCAAAGAGATTAATCCGAATGATTCGCCGGATGCCAGGACTGTGCACGGCGTTGTGGAGTAAACATCGAATTTGCGGTCTAAATAAAAGAGCAAATTGCTCCGTGTGATAAATCAGCGTTAAGAATTTATCGTCTTGTTTTTCGAACGGAAATCCCATTGAACCTCTCCACTCTAATTAGCGCCTCGTTCCGTAGGAATGATTTTTTCAACCAAAATAAGCTTCTTTGTGCCAAATGGCTCCGCTGTTTGGACGTCCGCTGCACGGACGTGTTTTTTCAGTGCCAAGATGTGGCACGTCCGAAATGAATTTTCACGTTTCGGAATACGGAAATTCGAGACTTTCATACCGTTGTAAACTCGCGTACGAATGCCTGTCATATTAATTCTGATGATACATTTTCATACACGTTGGGGATGTTTGGGAAACTGCATTTCCCAATTTTCCGAGTAATGCTGTTTTGGAAATAGCTTTTCATTTTGCACGTACAATATTTTATATCAAACGCTGCGTTTGAAGTTTATTGAATCTTCACGAAGAGCCTCTCTAAGGTGCATCCGACTATAAAAATTTATACGGCTTGGAAATATCTGATAAACGCCGTAATGGAACATTTGAAACACTTCTCTTTCAAATAATTGCACGATACACAGAGGGAGCGTAAAAATGGAACTCTGTGTGAAAAAGATTGGTTAAAAGTATTGCAAAATTTTGCAAAGGGTTTTGCAAGAATCAAGATGACCTTTTCTTCGTGCAACTCTGCGTGGAAGATGCATCGGCTTTCTCGACACTGAAGTAAGTTGTCGAACATCAATACTTCAGTCTCGGGCTTACGCAACTTTTACGAAGCGCGAGAGGTTCGGTTCGTTCCCACCTGTAAATATTTTCCGTTAACACGTCACCGTTGATCAGCGTAAGTGGAACATTAGTTGGGTACAAAGATACCTAATTAACATATTGCAAAATGACACCGACGAAAGTTACGGTTGCTTGATTAATTAGTAAACCATTAATGCGTTAACTCCAACTTCGGTTCATCATTGATTATCGATTTTCTGTCCAATAGTCGAGATCCAATTAAATCCAGTTCAAACTATTTCAATCCAATTAGAGCGCTACGAAGTTACGAATAAATAAAAGCGTAACCGGATGGATTTTGTGTTTACGTTGCAAATGCTTGTTTCGCAAAACATATGCTTAATGGATTTTGGATCAGTCACATTGATTCGTAGATTCAACGTGGCAAATTGTATACTTTATCAAAGTGAAATTTACCGTTTTATCAAAGTTCAAGTATATTTACAATGTGTTGGAGTATATTAAATTTTAAATTAACATTAAGGATGATTAATTTAATTTTAGCAACAATGTCTGGAATTACTTGATTCAGTATTATTTGCATTTTTGCTTGTTCCTACAGAAAATGTATATTGTTATGACTTTTTGGTTGACTGAAATTTAATGATTAAGTTGAATTTGGTTTCATTCGGGACGTGGTTTCGATTTTTTTTTATTTTGCAAAATTGACGAGGCATCCTGTTGGACCATTGAATGCCTCCGTTTATGTAATTGTCAAGCAAGTGCATTTTAATTGGAATGATTTGCATTTTATTCGACTGCATATACATCGCTTCAATTTGTACGGTGTTCGGAATTAAACACAATGCTTTTATTTTATTTGTTTATGTAAAAATTTGCAGGGCGAATAAAACATAGTAGTCCAAATACGGTAATGGACATACGTTACATTGCACTGTAATACAGTTTAATAGCACTATAATAATTTTATACGATGTATCAATGCAGTAGTATATGGTTTAATACGATTCAACATAGTTTAAGGCGGCCCAATATAATTCAATTCCGTCCAATACAATTTCATACGGTTTAATACGGTCCAACATCATTTGATGTCGTTTAATACAATTTAATATGGTTAAATGTGGATCTAATATAATTTAATATCCTTTAATACAATTTCGCGCGGTTTAACGCGGTTATTTAATACCTTTTAATCCAGTTCAATATGGTTTAATGCCGCCCAATTCAATTCAGTATCGTTTAATACTATTGAATATTTTTAATAAAAACAGACTTGGCACGATCCATTTACAGCAAAGGCGTAAACGCACAATTCGCTGCAACTTATTCCAGTTTAAACATTCCCGTTGAATTTCACCGATGCCGGACCGAGACGTCGATAACAGCAGTGACCTATAACAGGAGGTTGATACGGATTAACGTCAACAATTGTAATTTGCATAAATTTAAAGTGGCATTTTGCAATTCTAAATAACGAATAATCACGTACAATTTGAAATGCTAGCAGACATGCGGGAATTCGTAATGAAATTCAACAATTAAACAATTAGCGTTACACAGAGCCAAGCGGTAATAACTATTTTGAACAATTCGCCGTCTAGTTGTTCGTAATGAATCGACTTTAGTTTCATCGTCAGCCTTTATCTTCCCAACGTCCGATGAATAAGGATATTTCCTTGAGTCCGCATTACGGCTTTATCAATTCATATCGTGTATCGCACCTTTGCTGAAAGCACGGTACCTCTTCGCAAACACGGCCCGGATAAAATAATATCATTTCGATTAATACAACCGAAGAATGACGAACCGTTGTATTAATTAATTCGCCGTTTGCAAAAGCTCGCTTTAATTTAATAACGATTGATTAATCAAACACGCTTATAGAAAATAATTAATACACACTGGGGGGCTGATCTCGTACGAGTCCCTTTGAAACAATTTCTGAGTTGCAAGAACATGTTTGTTATGCTTAATTGATTAATCGCGCGGTTAATCATTCGGCGTTGCTCAGCGTTGCGTTTTTATGACACAGAAGAATAATTTTTGAGTTCGGATGCTCATTCTGACGTTACCTTGGAAATTAAAGACAAGTCTTACGTGCGTGAAGGAAAAATGCCAATCGTTGATAGTCCGTACCAGTGATTATGTCGGATTTAACACGAGGTCCAATTATAAACCTGAAATTTAATTCAACATTAAACATCTGATATCATCGTTGTAGCACGCGTTACGCGTAACATTAAATTATAGCGTAACGCTAAGTAATTTGACATGTATTATAGCAAGCGAATTTGCAAATTCACCCACGTGTATAGAATATATTAATATGAAACGTAAACATTGATGCATGAAGTACGCTGGTTCAACACCAGTGAACGCAACTTTACTTCCAGTGAATTTCGTCCGCTAACCCAAATTTTGTAACGAAGCATTACGCAGTATCAAAAAGTGTTGTAAAAATGTTCGCACATGTTTTTTACTTTTCTGCACCAGTGAACTTTGACATTGCACTTATCGTTGCATTTTTTCAGTTCTATTAGAAGATTACGGTTCTGATAGCAGTGAAATGGGCGGATTATTCAAGTCAATTTTATACTTTGTATAATATTTAGTAAAAAAATTCAGTTGGATTACTAATTCTGGAGTTGTAGCTAGATTTCTAGATAGGAATCCACACAAGGTTGGTACGTTCGTGGGTTTCTGTTTCATTTTTACCCGGTAGTCACACCTGAAAGTTAAACACGAATGGAAATCTGTTTAGAAACTTGATCGTTAAACAGAAATCCTAAATGAGTAATTAAACTGAGTTTACACATATTAATACGTCAAACAGTCTTTCATCGGACGTTGCGTATCTTTGATCAACATTTCATTCGAAGTCTGAAGAAATTCATGTACTGTTAAGTTTATAGTTGAAATGAAATTTCATATGGGGCATCGAAAAAAAAATTAACAAATTCAGCCTTCGATGTTACAGAGCAACGAACGTGTTATCGTGCCCGTTACTTCTTTCATCAAAGCAACCTTATTCTAATTTTAATCCTGTCTTATGGATATGTTATAGCGCTCTTAGAGATTACATCTGTACATTTTTGAGTCGTAATGCTTAATCCCCTCTATCAGCGAATGTGCGCTTTTGGATTAGAACCGTGCAATTAAGGGAACGGTAATGTGGAAATTGTTATACAGTTATAATATTACACTTGTTATAAATAACTGGTGAAATCACTGCGTTTATCTGATCAACTGTGTGATACTATGTTTTTTTTTTACTTCGCTCTCGAATTTCACTTCGTATCGCGACAAGAATTTCCATCGTCGTTAAATCCGAAACAGTGGAGTAATGACAGTAAAATATTCGGAGATCCGCGCATTGGATGGTTAGTCCGAAAGCGAAGTTATCATAATTCCGTACGAATTCATTTCGCTTTCCCCACTAAATTCTATGAAAGGTAATATTTTTTTTTGGAATCCAATAACACATTTAATCCGAGTAAGATTTACATTTTAATGCTGGAATGATTCGATGATTGATAAAAAGTGAGACAGAGAGGATTAGAGCGTTAAAAACAATAAAAAAAAAGGAGACAAATTTACAGTGATAACGCAGAGAGATAAAACTAATAGAATAAAAATTACTAAGGACAAGAAGAAACAAAGAAATGTGAAATAACACGTATTTACTAACAATTAAACTGGTTTCATTAACGATGTAACCTGTCACCGCTATCAAATAAACTATAATATGCGTTTATTTTATAAGGGTGTGGAAGTAATCCTGTTATTATACAGGCGGATATAAAGAGCTTATTTCCTGTTATTGAACTTGAATGCAGGCCTACGATACTGCTGATCTAATTTAAGACTCGCCCAGTAATTGATCGCTGAAATTTCATCAATCAGTCGGCTCATTGAATTGTATAACTTTCTTAATTAATAACTTTGGAATTAAAGTAGTCGATGCTGATTGTTTTCTTTTTCATGCTTCATAAATTTGCACAACTATCGTACCGAATGAAGGGGATTTTTACATTTCCTACCGGTTATCGAACTTCGCGATACAATTCACTTTGTGCACTCAAGTTTGGAATAAATTCAATAATACTTTTATCGCATTTCTGGTATGAAAATTAAATACTTTTGATGTCATTTGAAAGGAATAAGTGAAGTCACGGCAAAATTGGAATTCGGTTGGGAAATTGGTCATTGTGGGATTTGCGGGTCGTGTAATTTTCGTCACGTAATGCAGTTCTTGTCTGTTGGTTGTGCAATGGAATTAATTTCAAGCGATTCCTAAAAACGGACTTGGATGCACAAGACTGAACAGACTTGGTATCGGTGTGTAGTTCATGTTAAAAATTTTACCAAACTATCGTGGAAAGAATGTTGTGCAAAGCGACGTTTGTCGGAAAGTACTTTACGATTATGAATGTGGAAAATATAAATACTGATGCAGGCTTGCATATAGGTAATAAAAATATTGCATCATTTTACGTAATTACAAGGGTGGATCGGAAAGTGACGCATGATAATTTCTTTGACAGAAAGTTTAATAACTACCATTACAAATAAATGAAAAAATTAACTATCATTTGTCTGTTTCTCTACGCAATCCCCAACTTTCTCAACATTTTCTCTCGTCGTGTTATAAGTTTCATAATACCCTGTTCATATCCGTCATGTACATCATTCACTTGTAAATTTCAACAACCCAGACGTGATACCAATGCAGAAAAAAATTATTGTGCGTTACTTTCCGATTTAACCTCGTGTATTAAAATTTAGTTCGATTTTGAGTAGTGTGTTAGTTATGCAGCTGTTCAGTTGCAAATTTTGCTACGAATTAGTAAACGTTTGTTTATAATATTTTGAAATGAAGCACTTTACAATTATTTTAACTCGTTGATAATCTACTTTAACCCCTTCTACTACAGCGGGTGACGTGATGCGACGAAAAACTATCTGATTCTTTACCGCTTAGCAAAGCAACTTCAAGTGGTTGAGTGTAAAAATATTCGGAAATTCAATAAATAAATTGAGTTTAAATTTATTATTTTGTTATTTCGCACGTGGAAAGATAGTTTTATAGATAGACATATGAATTATGGTAAAGTTTTTGATACACAATAAATCAGCGACAAATTTTTGGTAGTTATTTAAAGAAAAACTACGCTCAGTTTATTTCCATAAGATATTATGCTGGCCATGTCTACTAAAAATCGGTCGTTGAAATTTGAAAAAGTAGACACCTTAATTTAAAGTAACATTTTATGAGTATTTTCTTAGCATAACGTTTAATTAAAGCAATGTTTTCTAAATTTCTATTCTTAATTAATTTAAGAAAACGTTCTTTAATAGAAGCGAGCACACAGAAAATGTCATTTCCACATTATTTTGCGTACGTCTTGAATTTTTAATGCACCTCTCTTATCAAAAGTTCTAATGACGCATCCGAGTAATCCTCGAGGGAATCGATATATTCAGCGGACATTATTTCAGCCAAGTGGAACAATACAGTACACAGAGAGTTGGCAACTTCTGTATAAATACCATCCACGTGTTATGCTAGCCTTTTGCCCCGACGATTCTCTAACGATAATTGGCCTTTCTCTTTTACTTCGTCAATACTCCGAAGACTCTTTAAGTTCGTCATTTTCTTGGCGCAATCATTCGCCAAGCGGATCAAATTTCAAGCACCTCTTGGAATGCAAACGACTTATTTCCTGGAATAACCATACACGCAGATTGAAAACAAACGTTTCAGCTGTTCAAATGTTGCACTATAAAAGTGCATTCGAAAGTGGAGCAATCATTTTTCAAATTAAATTTCAGTTTCGGATTAAAGATCACATATTATCTCTTGAGGGAAGAAACTGACGTCGTAAGAGTTGTTTTTCGAAGAAACAGTAGATATTTTTACACGGCCTCCGTAAAAGTTCGAAAAACAACGAAGGCCAAATTTGTGCAATTAAGTAACTCGGAACATACAAACTCGTAATATTCATCGAGTGTAACGTTTCGAGTCTAGGTGGTGGGCTGATGAAATAAACTTGAAAGATTTGATTAAAAATTGCACATATTTGGCTTTATTATTTAAATAAGGCCATTGAATTAAGTCAAACACAGTAAAGTCACGAGCAGCTAAGGTTTACATCATGAATTTTACATTTATATTATAATACTGGCATATATGGTATAAGTGTTTAAGCACACTAGTTGAATTAATTAAAACAAAAAAAACTTGTAAAATTTCTTTCATTCACGGTTACATGTTTTTTTATTACAATTTGTATGATATTTAAAAGTCACGGAACATCCAGGCGTCTAAGACAATGATTAAACATTACTTATGAGTTCAAAGGTGAATCTTGGAACGTCATACTAATGAACGATTGAAATGCCAATAGTCTCAATACCTGGATATAAATATTTGCATATTAACTTGTTTGATAATTTACAAATAAAAGGAATTTTTTTATTTATCAAAGAGTGCACTCATGTTATCTATACACTTTTGTCGTTTAAGCAGGATTGTTTAGGTCGGAATAAAGCCCTGGCGGACGAGAGTCAATGAATTCCTCGAAGGCCCATTTTACAGCATTGTCGGAATTCAATTGTTTTTCAATTAAAAAGTTGTACAAATTGCGGAAGAAATGGTAGTCGGTGGGGGCTGGGTCTGGTGAGTATAGAGGATGATAAAAATTTCCAACTTCAATTCTTTTAGTTTCGCCACAGTCGTTTATGCATTGT
>JABFOX010000666.1:0-15494 GCA_022817665.1 Axea sp. ZL-2020
AATGTTTCAGATTACAATTTAATTTTGCCCCACAATAATTTATATAAAAATGAACCGAATTTGTTGAGAAAAAAAACATTAAAGGACCCACAACATAGCTTAACCGCGTTCGTTCATTCGTTGATTTTTTTTTTTTCCGGTGTTTTTGTTTATAAAGGAAAAAAAAAAAAAAAAAAAAAAAAAAAAAAATCGCATCGCGAAACAAAACAAAATATAAAATATTGCATCGTGAAAAGCGAATGCCCAACTTTTCCGCGATGCGGAAACAGGTATACGCAGATGAAGAGATTTCACTTAGTTCGCTTTTTTGTACGTGTGAGTGACGAGTTCTATGCAGGCGCAGCGGACGGGTTGCAAAAATGGAGAACGCGAATATCTCACTGTCGGCTATATTATGCACGTACAAATGTTTCGCGGACTCGCGCGTGTCGTTCCTTTTATTTACTTTTTTCCACCCTCGGTTACGTTTTTTGTTAGCAATTTTGCATTATTCTGCCTTCATTTATAATTTCGATACCTTTTAATTTGCCGCAACAGTTGATTCGAGCGTCATCTATTTAAAACTGTTGCGATCTTTGTTAATTAATTTACTGCGTAATATCATAACGAGGTTCGTGCATCGATTCGCTTTCTCAAATTGCGATTAAAGTTGTTGTTTTGTTCCATACGGCCGTCACGAATAAAATTAAATGACGAAAATCGTGCTTCATTAAAACTGTTTCTCAACCGTAAATATCGTATCTTTCTTTCTTTCCATATTTCCTCGGTTGATCATCTAACTTTATTATTTTCCATTTCATATTTCTCGGCATGTATTTTTCTCTCGTTGAAAATACCCCAGCCAGCACCGTAACAAATGCCTCTTGCCGCCCCCGACCGTAAAACACGAAGAATTCGCCGACAACTTCGCCACTCTAACTTTATTTATCGCGCGGCTCGCTCTTGCGAGAGTTCTCCCAAGTTGCGAAGGCCTGTATTCATAACACACGCACGCAAAGTTGCCACAAATTTCATGACACCAGCCACAAAGCCTGCAGCTACTTATGTCAGACTATTTTGGCTGAGGGTCTGACGGTTGGGATCCTACTTTGACCTGAAACTGAAGCAGACGTGCAATATCAACGCTCAGTTTCGTTAAAAGACCTGCGACGGACACCCGGCGGATTTAATTGCGTGTCAATTAATTCACGAGTTCTCCCTCATTTTTCAGCACGCCCGATTTCAAAATAATTCATTTAAATCCAACTGCGGTTAATATCAATTTTATAATACCGTCTCGTAACAGGCATTCATTTCGCAGAATAAACCTTATGCATGCTAAACGTATTTTCATATTTTTCCTCCTCAAACATTTCCAAAATGGCCATCAAATTATATTTATGTATTTCCACGCATGAAATACGCAATTAAACACAGTTTGTAAATATTAACGAAAATGTTGCTGCTCCTGCGAGCGCGAAATTTCTTTCGTAATTTCAACGTAACTATTTTATTGTTGTTACGAAACTGAAATAGAAATGCAAGTATTTCGACTTTATTAACAATCCATCACGTTCTGCATTGCAGCTTGATATGTCCAAAATTACATCCAGTAAATTTTCATTGCAGAATTAAAAAATGGGTTTTGCGCAAAAATTATCTTATGATCATCATTACGAGTCTTGTTGTTATTATTATTGTTTACAATTATTTGTGATGAATGTTGTTATTAAAGCTAATGAAACTCTTGTTCATAATTTACAATACACTAAAAGCGTACTGTTTTACAATATTTTGATTGAAGGAATAAATAAAATTTGTTTGGTATTATTTTTCGGCAAATATTTTCATATAAAATAACAAGAAATATTTATTTTGATAACACAACGATCATACACCATTATGCAGTACCCTTTTCAAAATCAGTATGTAAAGAATGCCGTACAATAATATTAATGGTGATATTTCATTTATCAACAAGCATGACATTAGATGTCTGTAAAACGTAAGTCCTTAAAAGTTTGTTCAACGCGTGGTACACTGTCAGATTTAATATTAGACTTTGTTAAATAGACATACAATTTCGAAAGAGTTAAGTTTGTATTATCGGCTATTAACATCAGAAGGAAAGACGTACTTATGATATATGACTTGTTATAAATAACTTTCCGTAATCGATTATAATAACTTTGTTGATAATGTGTTGAACACTTTTTCATCTTACGGAACACATTTTGTATTTTATTTCTTAAGACTTCATGATTTGTTTAAATTTATATTTACATTATGAGCGAGTACAAAGAGTGCAGGGAAATAAGAGTGAATTAAATTTAAATTGGCGAAAAAAATTGTAATATAAAATATGCAATGTTTTCTGTGGGAGTGCAAATAAGAGAAGTAATATATCATGTATATAAATGTACCACTTACACAAATGTACGCATGCACCTTACTCAAACTCGAAAATACTCAAAATTCAGAGCTGCATCATTTGTTTCCAATTCGACATTTACTCAAGGGACACCTGGAAATCATCGTACATTCTTTCGTTTCACTATAAAATCTAGGAAATCCTTTTCCCGGTGTTATAACATGCGGCATACTAGCCCTTATTTTGAAAATAAAAAAAAAAGACGGGAATTAGAACACAGACGAATTACAGCGACACAAGGAATTGAGCTCGATTAATTATGAAGAAAAAATACTTCCTTCATTGAGCATTGTATTAATAGTATGAACTAGTTTTTAGAAAGAATTAGTGTTCTATGATAATTTTTATGAAGAATCAAAAGATTTCTCACATTCCTTGATGGATCGTTAAAATTAATTTTATGCAATAAATAAGAAAATTTGGGGCAGTTTATACACATATAAATTCAAACATGCAACACATGTGAACTGTATTCAAAGATTTAATTAAATAAATGTTCTCAGTAAATATATTAAAACTATAATTGTCATGCATAATATGTTTTATTATCAATAAATTATATCTCAAGCACAGTGGAAATATTCCAACACTAGTAATTTAAGAGATTTTAGTTGGATCATACGTACTTTTTTTCCACATTACTCAACAAAGTTAGATGCCGCAAGTTTTTCCACAGCTTTTATTTGCGACTGAAAATGTTTTCTAGGCAGTTAGCTACAAATCTGACGAAAAATACTATAAAAGTGTGAATAATAAAATACGAATGTAAATGCAATCTGCTAAGCTGCGCGACGTCGAACCGGCTTGTTATATTAATATTACCAATATAATACTGCGAGGGGTAATCGATAAATTCTCAAAAAATCCAAGGTATAATGCTCGTAACTTCGACAAAGGTTTGCTTTTAGTAACCGCGGGCCATTCCTGAATAGACTGCAGTTAAAGTTTCGGCTATACACATTACGTTGTTTCATTGTCTTCGTAGTTAAATGAAGTCGTGTTTACTTAGAAAAATTGAAAAAATTAGTTTCTTGCGATGATTGAATTCTTCCGTTTATAAGCTTTAAAATCGAGAGATATCAAAGCGGAGCTGAACGTAATTCAGAGTACATCTGATCCTGTGTTTATGTCTACTCACAATTAGATAAATGAGTGATCGTACATCCACAAATGATGGACATTGTTCGAATCTTCAAGTGACTGCCTACCAAATGATTGACAAAATTCACGATATATAGATAAATCAAAGTTACGCAATGGGATTGAATGATTTATCTTAACAATGTGCCGTCCACACGCGTAATCATAATTTTTTGATTTGACAATTTTCGATTTGACAATTTTTGATTTGGTTTGGAATTGTAGAACTCGTTTAAAAATTTTAACCTGTCGCCGAGTATTTTTCGAGGTTTTTCCGCAGATCATAAAACGTCACGTTTTACTTATCTCAGTAGTTGTGAATTCTGTCCCTCCATTTTAATGGAATTTCTAGAATATATGTAAATAAATGTAAAATTTGCAAATGACACCGACGTGGTATCGTCGGACGGTGTAGTGTTAAAGAAGGAAAAATGTATGTACAAATTGCCAACGTGTTATAGTTATGAATTGAACAATTCAGCTATTCGTAACTTGGAGCACAGTTAAATTCTTCAATTCTCATATACGTACAAAGAGAAAGTTTAGAATTCACCATTAGATATGAAGTCAATTTAAAATCATGATATAACTGAACGTACATGAAATATTACTAACAGTATGTAAATATCATTAAGTGACACATTTCATCACGTAAATAAATTTGGATATTCAAAAGCGTTGAGAACGCGATGGCATTCCACAAATTTTAATTAAAACGTGCAATTTTTTATTTTCTAATATCCTTCATAAGAGCTTCAATAAATCGTTAACTGAAGGTAATGTTCCTGAGTATCGGAGATTAGTTTTTATAACATAAATGTATGAAGCTAGACATAGAGATCTTGTTATAGGCATAGATATGAGTTTTGAGTGCTATTGTAAAAATACTTAAAATACTAACAACTGATAGAATAAAACCGTTAATTCTATATTGTATCTCTGCAAACGAATTTGAAATAAACATTTCATTGAAAACACGTCCGAAATGAACTTTTAATATTTTCAAGACATTTAATATTTACCACCTTGAAATCGAGAGAGCATTAATCTTTAGATTTCTTAACATTTTTCTGTGATGTTCCTTATTGGTAACCTATTATAACTTTTGAACAACATATAATTTGTCATATATTTACATAAACTTTAGTTACCCTCGTCTCTATTTCAACAGGGGCTGTGAGAGATGAATCTACATAGTTAGACGCTTCCCTTGAAAATATTTCGGATTCATTTTGGACATTTTTTTCGTTCAAAGATTATTTTGAATTGTCAATTGAAAATAAACAATCAAATTTTTTAAATGAAAGTAATAAAATTGATAATACGTACACTGATTTTTCTAAGATATTTAATTTAGAATATCATGAAACACTAGTCACCGGATTGAACTGTTTTTGAATACAAGAATTTTATTTTAGAGAAAATAAATATTTCATCGGGACTGTCTTAGGGTTCGCAACCAGCACGGTTATTATTCAACATCTTTATTCATGATAATGTTACTCATATTGAAAATATTGAAGTTTTACTTTTTGCTGATGATCTGAAAACTTTTAAGTATATAAAAACAGTATCGAACTCAGAGGATATTGAACATTGTCTCGACAAGATTTATAGCTGGTGCACAAAAAATGATTTACATCTCAATACACAAAAGTTTAAATCAATAACTTTCTCATGATCTGTGTAATCAAAAGTTAAATTATATATTGAACTGGAAAATGTTCATCATATTAAGTAACGTGTTATGATTTCAGACTCTCAAATAAATGTTTAATTTTGCATATTAAAGTATTTTAACACAGCTACCCAAATTCTGAAGTTAATAAAATGAATGTGAACAAATTTCGATTCTCCTCGAATATTAAAAACATTACATGTAACTGTCGTTAGATCTATCTTAATGTATGGTACTACTATATGCTCTTTATTTTATAACAGTAAATTAGGAGATTGGAAACTGTTCAATATATATTCTTTAGAGTAATTAGTGCTAGATTAGACATTGCAGATCCTTTCATAAATCATGATTACCATTACATCTCTTCAGCTTTAAACTTCCTGTCTCTTAAATCTACGCGAGAATTCATTGACTTGAAATTCATTTATAAATTTTGTATTAACAACACTCAGTACAATTATTAAATCGATATATTTTAAGATTCCTGCCAGACCGTTAAGACGAAATAAAACATAATACAAACTGAAATGCAAACGGTTACATGAACGTGCAATATTAATAAAGATGAAATTGAGTTGTTTTATTTTGAAACTTGCGATATTAAGAGAATTATTTAAGCAAGCATATTTAAGTATTTCTAAACATGCGTTCTTGCTACAGTTATTATGAATACTATTACACTACGCAAAATGATAATTTTATATATTTGTTATTTAACTAACTTATTATTGTAATATATTATTACGTTATTTTATAATCAATCAAGTGCTTTTTATTGAAATTGGACACAATGTAATTATATTTAGATAAATTCATATAATTGTTTTAAATTTCCTTTATGTAAATTTTACTTAAATAAAATATTCAGTTGTATTATTTAAACAATTATCAGTTTTAATGAATGATTCACTTGATATGATAAATATTTTTCAGCTGATATTTAATGAAACCAAATAACGCATTTGATATAATTAAATGAACAGTAGTTCCAATGAACTAATATAATTTCGACGTAACAATTCGAATGAACTGAGTTTTCAGTTACAATTGTTTTAATTAATCAAACAGCTATGGAAATGCATGTACAATATTTTACATAGAATAATGGTGGTGGATAAGTAATTTAATATTTTATAGAATTAATGATACAGATGCAATTTTTTACCACGCATATTTCTTTTTGCACAATCATTCCACAAATAGCACTTTACTCTTTTTTGCTTAAAAGATTTTCAAATCACAACCGTGCGATAACAATTCTGTAAATTATAATTATACCAATACTTGAAATATTAAATATGTTGAATTGTATAAATATTGAATTGTAGAAGGAAATATAAAAAGTGCGTTTTTTTCACGAAAAATCTTTTATCGCGAAAAGCAATAAATTTCAAATGCGTAGGAGTTTCGCTCTCGTACATGAAGAAACCAGAGAGAGAAAAAAAAAACAGAAAGTATAAATGTTTTGTGCAAAGAACATAAAATTGTGTAGTGTAAGTTTACTTATACCAAAACTAAGGAAAGTCAAAAGTATACCATACTACTAAAGCTGAAATTTAAATTCGCATGGCATAAAAATGCCATAAAAACGAAAAGTTAAAATACGAATGTTTGAAATGTAGTTGCATAAACATGTAATAGAATAGTGGATGCTATATTGCATTTTAATGAAAATGTATTAATTGTAAAGTGCAAATAAACAATAAATAAATAAAGTAAATGGAGAAGCATTTCAGAAATGCCATAAACTTTCGTTAAATAAAAAAACAATTATAGGAAAGAATGTTTATTTAATAACACATTCATACGTGATTCGCTCTTGTTTCTATGCTAATTAAGAAATTCCTATCCATGTTCTTGTAAATATTAACTCTTAACAGTAATCTCATAATTATTTTGTCCAAAATTTTAAATATCAATGCAAATCACGAATTACATTGGTAATCAGCTATTATTATTACGAACTAATTCTAATCATTCAAATTACAATTATTTCAATTTTTTCAAGAAGATTTAACGGTTTATGATAATGATAAATGCAGTAACATTCGAAGAAATATCGCACTTTTTCAAAGATTATAAGTCAGCGAACTTGTTAGAACAGAAATAAGATAAAAAGTGTACGTTAGAATTTTAATTCGATAAAATTTACTAAATATTAGTAACTAATTAAGTAATTTATCTAAAATATCTTGTAAGTGTAACAAGTACAAATTATTTATATTACTCATACAATATTCACGTTTTTGCCTACGTTTTTTCATATTACGTTATTATTTGTAAATAATTATACGTTCGGTAATGCATTTAATCCTATTTAGTAATATAATTAATTATTATTACCATGTAATATCTAAATAATTATGCGTTTGGTAATGTGTTTAATCTGAATATGTTTCAGCAACTAAATTCGAATATTTATTATAAATATATAAGCGAATTAGAATTGTCAGAATTGTTTTACCATTCAAATATTCATACATTTTAATTGTTCGGATGTTTTAATGAAATTGAACAAATGTAAATCCATCAATGAACTTATTCAAATAGTCCTGCCATATTGCAAATTCAAGCACAACAGTTTCTGTATTATTTTATTACAATTAATTGCATGTAATACAAAACTGAATAAATAAACGTTACTGTCGTAATTTCATAAAATATTTCGTCTAATACATTATAATAATTTACATTTAACAATGTAAGTAAATAATGTAATATACATTGCATGGCATAATTTTAATTTATTTATTAAGCGATGAAAATTTGATCAATCAGTTTTTCCATTACGCAAAAGACCGAGTGCTTAGAAATAAGTTTTCAATTCAAATGTCATCGCTTAAAATAAACATTTTGAAATTAGATAAACATCATTTTTCATTTAAAATAATGATACTGATTTACATATAAGAAATGCAATTAACCAGAAGTGTCTGAACACGTTATAATTATTGTAATTTATAACAAATTACCGAATTTATTGAAATAAAATATATGTATGATTTACACTTTGAATATGTTATATTTTATATATTATTTATATCATACCAAAACGTTCAGTGTTTCTGATAATTGTTATTCTGGCAATATTGTATAAACAATATATAATGACCGTTTCCACAATTTGTTTTTATCGAATAGGAATAATAATAAATATATTTATCTCCAAATGTAGAATGGTTAATAAAAATAGATGGTCTATTTTTATTAACATTATTATATACATATATTATATACATATATATAACAAATATTATATACAAAAAAAAGTACTGTCTATATAATTTTATTTTCTTATGGTTTTTGATATGTACGAGATGTATATTTTAAGTCCCAAATAAACCTATAATATTTTCAAGGTGGACCCTTTGAAATTTCGCATTTTTTTATTGAAAATTCGGATTCTACGTCACAAAATACGGAATCACATCTTGCGATTTATGCTTTGATGGAAAGTTATAAGAGGTTCGATTTACCACCATTAAATCGATAAAGAATTTCTTAGGCTTCCTCTCAAAGTTACCCTCAACCCCACCTCAAGGAGCGGTGAGGCAAGATTATTTCACACAGCCTGGCGATCCCGTTGAAAACATTAAAGGTTTATTTGCGACACTTTTTTCGTCTAATGCTTCTCATTTCTCGAGATATTCTTAGTTGTCGACTTAAAATAAACAACCTGTATATATTTCTCAGAAACTTTGAAATTTAGTAAAATTATGTGCAATGTTCAAGGAGACCAGACTTATACTCGTCAGAAGTTAAATCAGAATTGCTGTCCTTGTCGCTGTCATTGCGTCTTTTATAATTTCGTATATTCCACATCTTTCAAACAATTGTAGAAAATACACCAAGTACAAAATTATAACGAATAATGACGGAATTTCATGCAAAAAACAAGTTTTTGTTCATTCTGCGACAATAATTATTCAAAGATTATTAAAATACTATTAAATGTGTGAGAAATTCAGTTGTTAAATCAAGCATATTTATCTATTTTTATTTAATCATAAATTTATTTATATTGTTCATAAAGTTACAAAAATATACTCTAGTTTTATGTTGAATAAATTTCGATTTTACGTTTATCAAATGTCGAATATACATCAGACTAATGATAAATTATTTTTGATTATTGAATTACAATAGCTTAGAATTTCATTACCATCGGATGAATGTTTGTTCAAATTTTTCGCATTAATTATAAAAAATAAAAATTTTTATTAAATTCAATAAAGTAGGAGATTTCTGTAAATGAATATTACAATGAATCGTTAAACATTACATAATTTCTGAACCCTGGAAAAATGAAGACAGTAAATCAATACATAAAACTATAAACAACATCATTCTTTTCCAACCATTAGGGATAAGTTCATACGTGTGCAACAAACGCACACGTGAACGCATTTGGATTGGAAAAAATGTATTGTCATTAAACGCTGTATGCCGCGCTGTATGTTGGATGACTTTACACTGACACCACATAAATCAACATTTATTTACGCATAAGACACTACAATTATTTGCACTATTTTAAAGGCAAAGTGTTTCACTGGTGAACATCCATTAAGTTATCGGGCTAGGATAAGGCTGGGATGATCGCTACTTTTTACTTTACACTACGTTTTTTATAGAGGAACTGAAGAAAGAACATCAAATGTGACTCTTTATTTCCTCTTTTTATTAACCATAATGGGGATACGTGTTACTCTGAAAGTTGCATTCTTCCTTTTCAAATAAGCACGGACTAAAAACTGCGGAAAGTCGCGTTTGGTTGATGAAATCTATGCAAAACAAGTGTATGATAAACAACTGTGAAATTTCTAACCATATCCCTTGAATCAACAGCAATAAACAAAATCTATTTACCTTTTCTAACAGAAAAATTCTTCTTTTTTTTCTGTAATTAATGACAGACCTTGGAACTTTTAGAGCGCTTAAAATTTATATTATATATTATATATATATAATATATATATATATATTATATAATAATATAAATATATGTGCAAAACTGAATTTGTATAATAAATAGTGGAAATTTGGTTAATAATAAAGAACATTAAAATCATGAACAAAGTGAGTAGGTTATTTTGTGCTGTGTTATCACACTTTTTTGATCAGCATAACAATGAATATTAATGTTTTTTTTAGTATTGTCATTACTATTATTATTACAGTACGCAATTGAACGTGCCATTAAAGTTCAGCGTATCGCGGTATGATTCACTGTAGCATATTAATGTTATTAAGTTTTGTGATTATACGTTCATCTAATTGTTACCACTAATGGGAACAATAAAAATTAAATGAACGCATTCACTTTTAATTAACAAAGCATTTTCAAAGTGGATAAAAAATATGTGTTTTTATATTTTTATTGCGTTTCTAAACACTTTCTAAAAAATATATAGAAACGTAAACATCGTTAGACTACATTCGTTCAATGAATAAAATATTTTATTGGTTGTATTTTTATTTAGAATATGTGAAGTACAAACAATATTCATGTATATGGATTAGTGATTAAAAGAAATATAAATTATTGGAAAAATAATAAATAATTTGTTAATGACCAGTTTTAATTAAAATATAATTTAGTGGTTCATATATAATTCTTAATACAGGATTTATAATTTTAAATAAAAAATTATTTTTCGTTTCTGCTGTGAAAGAACGTAACTTTTTTAACTTTTAATTGAAATTATTTAACCAAGAAAATACATTTTTTTTCAATTGTAAGGCTAGAATAAACTTTGCACCAAACGAAAGATTTACTAACTTTATCAAAAGTAATAAATATTTTTTAGTTTTTAAACATTCGAATATTAACAACATTTTGACTTTAAAAATCAATTTAAAATAATAAAGAAAAGATATATAATTATTAATATCTATATGTAAAGGAATGCTTATCCGTAACACATTAGCAATCAAAGTAAATTTATAATTTTATGGAAAAAGTCATGATGGGTACAAATTTTCACAGATTCACCCCCATTGACATCACAGTTATTACCATAGTAGTCACACTTTGTGCTATATTTCCATACTTTGGCACAATTATAGCTGTTAAACATCAATCATAGATGAGCTATGTCAAAGTTGGAACCGTGGTAAAAAGTTTGCAATAGGGTGTAATCACAGAATATTCACAGACTTAGCCATAGGTGTCGTAAATAATATTGATAAAATATTACGAACTAAAAATATTGATTTTTGAATAGTTCTAAATCCATATTTCTAACTTTACAATACATATTCCTACACTTGAACTAAACTGACTCGTTGTTTTCATACATTTGAAATTAGTTCTAGTTATAATGCAAGACATTACATTATCAAATTAAAAACGTAGATTGTTTACTCCATAAAATCTTATTTGAAATTATTTTTAATTGTTGCTAAGCCTATGGATATTCTCTATCTATATTTGTGGTTGATGCTTTTCTACAATTAATACAGCTATATCATGGCCGATCTGTGGAGTTTGCCCAAAGGCCACAGCCGTGCTATAGTATAAAATATGGCCTTACATTAGCAACTATAACCTACAAATCAAGCCACAGTAAATTGTTCCAAGCGACTGTGTATATATATTATTTAGAGACCTAAATAGTGATTTTCGAGTTTGAAATAATTTCTTTTGGTAATATATCTATTGTTACTTTCTTCTCATTCTATTACAGCATTTAATGCTATCAAAAAAAAATTATTATTCTATTTTATAAAGAATCCGAATGGTTACTTTTGTTTATTTTATTTTTTATTTTATAATTTTATTTTCCAAAGTTTAGAAATTATTTATCGTTTCACGATTCATTGTAATATTCGTTTACAGAAGACTCCTATTTTTAATTCAACATATTCTATTGGATAAGTAGACTTTTTTATTATTGGTAAATCTGCTAACGCTACGAAAAAATGATGAAGATATTAAAAGAGAATGGACACAAAAAACACGTGTTTGGAATTCTGAAAGAACGTCATTATTTATCTGTAAATGCATCTTACACATACGTAATTGTAATGTTAAATTGAATATTGTAAAAGTTCAATTAGCTCTTAAATTACAAATAATTTTAATAAGAAACTTGGTATCAGGATTAGTTGGTATGAAGAACCATAAAAAATAACTTAAACTTTTGTCATATTATGTATGTATGAAAATCTTTCGGCTTTCAAATTCTCGTCAATTTTTACCCTGAATACCTGTCAACTAAGTGATAAATTAATTTTTTTAACTACAGTTCTTCTAAATTAAGTTGATTCCACAATTCTTAAATTCAGTCCGTGATAATCAACGATATAATGAGCGGGAATTTCAAACAAGTTGTAACAAGTTTCAAAGGGTTTATACCAGTGACGCATTTCGCAGAAATCTCAATTAATTACATTCCGTATAACTGCAGCTACATGGCGTTTTATGCAAATGCATCTCCATGGTGTTGACTTCATCCTAACTTTAATCTCTTATTCTTTCCCATCATTTTTTTCATGCAATTATTGTAACTTTTACACATTGAAACTAACCGCGTGGAGTAAAACTCAATGAATTACGTTTTAATGCATCTGCGTGTAGTCATATTTCACAGTGTGCGGTATAAATTGCAAATGTGAATAGTACAAATTTAACTTACTAATTTGGGGTATATGGTTCGCGGTGTAATTATAATACTAACGGTGTCAGGTTGAGAAATTAAAACGACATTAAAGAAATCGTTGCGTGACTATGCGGATGAATGGAAGTAATAGTCGTTAATTTTATTAGTGTAAGCAAACATAGTTAAACACTTAAGGTAGATGTGAGTTGACTGTTGTATTCGAGTAGAAAAATGAGCATTTTTTGCGTCTATTAAGAAAAAAATATTGGTGTGAATTAAATTGCTCATTTTCGGAAATATTCTGCGAAAATAATTTAACTTAATAAACGTTTAAGAGGATTTACATGTTCAGTGTTTGTAATTTATGAAAAAAGCGCTCACGTGAAATTTAATTCGAATAAATTTAATAATTTAATGGAAAATAACATTAAAATAAATGCAAAATTCTTTTATGAAATAAAAGTGAAAACGATAAATACAATCTTAATTCAATGCAAATTCCTGAGTGCTAATTTTAATTAGTCTAATGTTAAATCTGTCATATCGAATACTAAAAGAATAAAAGATACATTTTGATTAAGACCTCTAATATGATAACTAATATAAAATCTGTTATGGTTTCTGTAAAAGCAGCTTATCAGAACTAGTAATCTGTTCTGATACTGGATATTGTATCTCAAATAACACTGTGTGAGATTTTACGCTAAATCTCGTACTTGAAAGTCACTTTAAATTTAATATAATATTTAGTCAGACGTCAGAACTAATATACGAAACGCTATTCGTTAAAATTTAATTAATAAAATACCACTTTTGAACTAGAAATAATTATAATCAGAATTATACTGTTTCGAATATCAGTTACGAATTAAAATTATCATTTGCATAAGTAATCTTATTAAAAAAATAAATAAATAAATAAATAAATAAATAAATAACCGAGTTAGGAAAAAAGAGCTGATCGGTTTTCAATCGGAAAAGCAATATCAAGATTCCTTTCGTTCCCGTGAGTATTAAAAGTTGGGTATTGTAATGCACGCTTAGAAAAAGTACATGGTTTATTTTTTTTCAACTATACTTTATGGCAGGATCAATAGTTATAGTTAGATTTATCATTTTTATGATTATTTGTACTGAAAATATTAGTATTGTGGTAATTAAAAGAACTAAAATTCATTACGACTATTAGATATAGCTAGTAATGTACTTGATCACGCTTCTTTTCTAATGTTATGTACTCATTTATTCATAAAATATTAATCAAAATGGTATAAAAAATGATCACTCAAAATTATTTGTGAAATTCATTTAAAGATGATAATGAAATAGCACATAAAAAATAATTTTGATAAAAATTAAATCGCTGTTTACAATTTACAGATATTTTTGCCACATTAAAAAATCATAATTATAAATTGTATTATTCTACACATTATTTTTGTGTACATAAAATATACACAAAATATCACTAGTTTAGAGTAACTAAATAAATGTTGGATAACCACGATATATGATCAGGAAGACATACGAGTTCTAGATTTGATGCACGTATAGTCATTTAATTTATTGTTAATCAATGGACACATTCAGCTCTTCTTGTGTATAAACTTTTGGTTTGAATATTTAATCCGAAGCTTATCGCATCATGTATCAGCTGAAGATACATTTAAAATTTCAACATTCATAAGTATTATCTTTTTCAACAATTCTATTTTATGAAAATAGTAGCTCGTAATGATTATAAATACGAGATACGAGTATTACAGGAGTATTATGAATAACTCTAATAATAAGTATATAAAATTGTAGCACTATACTTTATGAGCACATCAAACATTGTATCAATTTGGTGCATGTTACTTTAGCCCTTTATATTTTCGTAAAATTTAATGTTATTTCAAATATGAACCTATTTACTGTTATATTAAATATATCTAATATCATTTTGTTCCATCGTTTTAAGATTTTGTATTACATCTTATTTACACCAATAAAATACATTACTTTTTTTTCATTATCTAAAAATGGTTATGAATATTGTTGAAAGGAAACTTGTTGGGGTAGCTTTAATGAAAATAAAAAAGCATTATATTTTGTTGACTTAATACTCATAATTTATCTTAAAGCTATACCTTTTTGGAGGATCATGTACAATTAAGTATATATTTATGTTTGATCTTAAAACACGAAATTGATAGCGACGGATGAAAATGTTCAAAGTAGCGATAGCTGATAAATGAATTAACTTTAACAATTTGACGTGATTGTTAGGTAAGCATAATTTTAAATTAATCGTAATAAATGAAATGCAATTTTCCTTGAGGCAAATACTGCAAATGTTCATCTCCATAAAATAAACACAAACATGTAATAACCTAAACGGTAGGTTATTAAAATTAATAACTCTTTTGACAGTCAGATCCTTCTTGTACAGCCAGACCATCCGTCATGCCAAAGTTGTATAAACACGTGGCCCATCGGAAGTTGCTGTCGCAAAGCGTCGCGCTTTGTCCTTCGCTAATTAATGAGTCCCTATTTATAACCTAATTGAATCGAGACAAAAGTCGTTGACTTGAAAGGGATCATAGCGTAAGACCCGGGACCATTGTTGCACCCCGAGCAGCCAACAAAGAAAATCGAGAGAGATGTTATTCTTCCT
>JABFOX010000667.1:0-15490 GCA_022817665.1 Axea sp. ZL-2020
GCATAATTGAAAAAAATTATTTAAATAAATTTCATGTATTTCGTAACATAGAATTTTCAAATCTGCAATAACAAACGGAGGTCATATTTCAAAATTCAGAATTGCCTCCCACACTAAGTTTTTTTGAATAAATTAAACTTTTATTTAAAAAGCAACAAAAATTGCGTGCAACAGTATAATTTGCATCGATAATCACTGAATTTTTGCATTAAATGAACAACTAGGTGTACTTACAATTTTAAACATGGAAATTGGTCGAATGTAGAATAATATTTTTTAACATACAAACAATACTTAAGTTTTTATTTAAAAATTGATTTTATTTTGTTTGCAAACCATCAAAATTTTATTTGAATACGATTATTTTAAAACTTAGAATCAACAGGCATATTAAATACGAATATAACAAAAATGCACTTATGGACGCTGTGACTATCCACGAATTATTTTGTTTGGACATTGTAACTATTAACTCTTGATGTTGCGACTATTCAGTACTAGTTAAAAGATTTACTAAAGTATATACTAAACTAAATAAAAAGAAAAAGATTTTTTTTCACATGATTTTCCAGAACTGTCATATTTGTATGACTTGCGGATACAATTATACAAACATAAGTGTTTCTTCATTTCGAAACAAAGTAAAACGGAGCTTACTCACAAATGAACACCGAGTTTCGACGTACCGAAATGAAGTAGTCATGAATCATAACTTAAATTTCATTTAATGTTTGTAATAAAGATGGATTCAAACGTTCCTTTAAGCAATGAAGTATTATACATGAATTACTTTTTAATTTTCTTTTGAAATATTATGAAGATAAAAAGTATTAAATGAAATGTTTATGATGTTACAAAGGATAATGAAGTTTATTGTGCATTCTTATTTCTTTTCTGTTTCGATGAAATAGTATAACAGAATATATATTATAATGAATGTATAACAGAATATATATTACCCAAATAAATATCACTAAAAAATGAATATAAATTGTTTAACAGAGTATTGATAAGTTGTGCATGATGGTATCAGAGCACTAACCACTACTATTATGTACTGCACTGTACTGTAACCTACATGAAAACTATGAGATTTTCCATGAGGTACATAGGTTACATGTAGGTACATTAGGTACATTTACATGAAAACCTATGAGAAAAAAAAATGGTCGTAATAGTGACTTCGTGGATTTTCTGAGTTACTAAAATGTTTATAGAGATGTGAAATACATATATAGAAAAAGTCTTTCACGAGCCATTTAAAAAATTTATTTTGTTTATATTTTAAGACCTAAAATTAACTGAACCAATAGTGTTAGAATCTATTGATTGCCGTAAACATCGATACCCTTCTAGGAATCTATTTTGATTTTCCAGCAATAAGTAATAATGTAATTAACCAAAATTAAATGTGAACAATAATAATATTTTATTAATTGTAGAACTGTTTCATTTATTTTTCACACTGCTTTATTATATTAAATACTTTTACTGAGCGATCAAATATTGCACAAGATGAGTAGAAATGAATTGTACGTCCTTCTATATGCTATGTTACAAATCTTATTTTTTATAATAATCCTGCTGAAAGTTATATTTTTCTTCTTCATCGAATTCTCGACTGTACAAAAACAACAGATTCATATATCTATACATTAAGGAAATATGGTTTTTAATATCTAAAACATTTATTTCATTGAATTATAATAAATTAAAGTAAGTGTATTGTAATAAAAGCCATATTTGTTGTACACACATTAAAGAAGTATACTTGTTATTATCTAAAGTACGTGTTTTGTTAAAATTTAATCAATCAAAAATATTTATTAAGCTTTATTAATGACTGCACATTTATTTTGCAGCATACATCATAAAATAATGAAGGAATGTTGAGTTCCAATTTTTAAAATTATAAATTATGTTCGATATTAATAAAAAAGAGTATAATTTATTTAATGGTGAATCAAATGGTAGTTTTATGATAAAATGTTTATAAAAGCTTTTCATATTATAACGGAAAAACGTATGAATATTAATTTATTTTTTAAAAGCAAATGTTGATCAAGTTTTGTTCAGAAATAAAACAAATATGGTTCTTATAATATTTTAGTATATTTTTATGGAAGCTGTTGCCAAAATAAGACACATTTGTGTATATAGAGAGCGAATTTACCCCATTCAAAATGGGGTAAAATTATCAACTTTCATCAGTGTGATCAGGTCACATTATCTGATCGGAACCATACCAACGACGACCTTTGCACCAAAATTATAAGCAGACCATTTATAACGTAACAATGTTAAAGACGTTTAAATCCATTTTTATGCTTCAAATATATCTTTTTTATAGTATATATGTATATACATACCATATCTATACTACTTAGACAACGTTTTGTTACGAATAAATATAAATTTATTTTATAAACTTTATATAAATTAATTTTAATATTTTTTATTTATAATATATAAATAATATTTATAATGTATAATATATATTTTTTTTATTTATGTAAATTTATTTTATAAACATTAATTTATGAATACATTTCCAGTTAATAATTATCTCAAGACGTAACATGAACTTTGTTCTTTAGAGCTGAGCCTTCCGTATAATAAATTTTAATTATTAAATTAATTTTTAACTAAATTATTGTATAAACTATTTCTCTAAATTATTAAATTAATTTACTGTTCAATTATGTGAATATCAGGTTGTATTTTACGACTTATTTTATGTCATAAACTAATTGAATATTTTTGTTGCATAATTTACACGATTTATCTTTACGTTACACTGAAATGCATTTGATTTGCTACTAATTCTATATTTGTGCAATTTAAAATCTGGACATTACTTTAATAATGAAATGTGTACTTTGAACTTTTTGAACAGTCGTTTTCAAAGCTTTACATATGTGTGCAAAAAATAATGATACTTTAATACTTTATTTTGTAATATAATATTCCTAATAGTGAAAATTTTTGAAAGATTTAAAAAAAAAATTGAAAAACACTCAGTAAATTTAGAAAATTCGTTTTAGGGGAATAAATGAAAATCGAACTTATAACATTTTAATAAATTTTGTATATAATAATTTGCAATATTCCAAAATTACAAACCATAACAAAATGTCTGCTCTTTCATGTATCGTGGAATTTTTGTCTTCTTTTCATTTAAACGAAACAAGCAACATTTCTTAATTTTGTCACATAACAAATTTTTCATTACTAATTAATCTTCCAATCATTTAGCATATTTCATTATAAATGAACTACAAACATAACAGATGTCAGTGGTTTAATTATTCTGTTATTATTAAATCAGAAAACAAATTATTAATGTTTCTGCATTAATTTGCCTTCGTATTTGTAAAAAGTAAAAATTATGGAAAGTGTACAAAAAATACAAAAGTTTTAAAAGTTACAAATCTTTACAATGCATTACCACAATTAATACTTAAAAAAAAATTATTTTTCATTATTTTCTAATTCATCTCAAGGGTTGTTTTTGGTACACCTGTGAGCATTTATTTTTGAGGTACTAAAAGCATACTTGTATCACAGCGTTAGCGATAACACTCATTTTTTGTCTACTTCATTTGGTAGATTTGCATTGATAAATGCACAACGTGCTCAAGGTCACTTTTGATGAAGAGTTGCGGTTGTCAAACTCGTTGCTGAGGGGAAATCAAACGCGCAAGGAACGATATTATCAAGGAAATCGGGAAATCGAACCGTTATGTTTACATAATTTACTTCTGTTTTGATCGAAATGTTCTCATATTAATCTAAATTAACAATAACCTTCGGATTTAATTATATGACTATTGCATTCAAAATTAACCGATTCAATCAATTATAATGATTTTCCCTTGAATATTTTCACAGTAAAACAGAAATTAAACGAATATCGAAGGATAACATCAATTGCAGCTATATTCGGTTGATTATCAATCTTCAACGCAAATTAATTAAGAGATGCTTATAACAACACAATATATAAGCTGCTTTTATCAATTTTGATTTTAAACGTTATTACAAAATTATTAATTAAGCAAATGTATCAATGAAAAACATTGTAAGAATAAAAGTTTCCATCATTAGATGAAAGACAAGCAGTTACTTTTATACTTTAAGTTCAATATTTTATTTGGTGATATAAATACAAAACCAGACTATCACAGATTTCTAAGTATATTGTTTTATGACAAAGTGATCTTAAATATTGTTAATACAGGAGCGATGACGAATACTACTGCTTATCATTTATCACCGTGAATGTGCAGCGTATAATGCACTTATTATACAATAATAATACAAAATGTTGATCTCGGATTTGACTGCAATATAATTAAAAAAAAAAAAAAAACAAATGTTAATATTATGTATTTAACTAGATATCACTTAATATAATAGTAAATAAACATTTGGAAAACTTATAATGTTATTCAGCTTACTATGCATAACAGCACATAGTAAAATGAAATGATGTTTAGAAATCTTTTTTTAAGTATTTAACTTTTCTTAAACTTGCGATACATCTTTTGCAAACTTTAATATACAATTTCACAAAATTTAGCAGAAGTATAGAAAAAGTTGATTAACTCGCAAAACACGTCTTTAATAAAAAAACTGATTAGAATAAAAGTATAATACTTTCATAAGAGCTATTTAGTTACGTTAAAATGAAGCTACTATAAACCCTCTCGTGAGCGTATGGGACAATTTAAAAATTGTTAAATTGGAATTCTTTGCTTCATCCACGAAATAAGTACAGAATAATTTCATTCGAATATTAAATAGTTATTTATAAGTATATTTTTCTTCAAATTAATTATTCTGTTAAAGATAAACTTTGCAAATTAGTCGAATATTATTAGACTTTTGCAAAATTTAGTACATTAATTTTAATTTTTTGTACATATTATATAATTAAAATTGAAGTGTAAAACAAATATCTAAAATTTACATTTACCAATAAAATAAAATCTTTTACAATATATTTTGTATAACTATAAAAGGTAATTTACTGAATTTGAAAAGATGATCTTAATGACATAATTTAATGATCAATGTTTAGTGAACATTCGATCAAACATTAATAAATTCTTATTGCTCTTCAATATCTTGATTGGTACTCAATCCAATCAAATTGAAACCTGACGTTAACACAAATGAAAAAAAGTTTATATAAAAGTTTCTGTACTTTTAGAAAACGAGTCATAAAGCATCTTACTTCGCCGTAAGATAAATGTACCTTTTAAGGTGATATGTCGGTACTAATGTCATATTAGTTTCATTTAATGACATAATTGAATTTTAAAAATCTGACATCAGTATGTACTTTTTGGATCACGAAAGAATATTAAGTTAAAAATAATAATCTGTATGTCCAATTATTTACAAGTTTTAGAAATAAAATTGTAACGTCGATTTAATTTTTGTTCCATAATATTTATATACAATTGAATATCATAATTAATATTACGATATGCGTAATAATTTAAATAAACATAATATACATTTATACTGAAACTTCATAATATCAATAGCAAAAGTGCATTGATAACAGAACTGTAAAAAGTTCGTTGGTGAACCAAATTAATTTAGCAAGTTTATAAAAATTCAGGTACTCATTTGTAGTTACTACAAATAAAATTTCAGAAATGTGTACTTAACCAAAAGTATTATTAAATATTGTGAAGTAAAAGAAAATTTACGACTACACTTTAATACACTATGGTATTAAAAAACTAATCTTAACGTAATCACAATAAACTGGACTCTTAAAATATTATAAAATTAAAGACAAGTGGTACAATATTTTATTAATATTACATAAATTAAATATTACTTTAGAACATATTTTTTCATCAAATTTTTTTATTGTTGATCTTAATTCATAATTTTAGTAATGAAACTGATGCTTTTATTCAGAAAATTATATCTCTAAAGTTTTCTATATATCCATAACAATTTCGCATAAATACAAACAAAAAAAATCTTTCAAATATTGTAAATTATTATTTGTTGCCCATAAATAATTGTTTTTGCATTATTAAATATCAGTGTTAGATATTTAAATTTACTGTATAATTAAATGTAAAAACATGTATGAAAACAATACACACAGTAATAAATCAATTATAAAACACGTTGAAAATACTGGAAAGAACACATGTATTATACTAATGTTTTATCTAATCAACAATTATTTAACATACTTTTGCATAATATTAATACTTGTAATTATTCCAAAATAACTTGTTGGAAACTTCAAGTAATAGTTATAGTGGAACAAAAAATAATATTAATATTACAAAATATCACGCAATAAATATAACAAATAAATAATACTATTAAAATAACTTTTTGTTTTATTATTTGACTTCAACCATAAATTTCAAATGTTAACTACATTTTTCGGAAACCTTTTGTTAATCTTCATTAAGTATAATTGAATATAATTTAAATATATTTAATTAATAACTATTAAGTCTACATTAAATACGACTTTACATTCAGTTCAGATTGCTAACAGTATGTACTTTTATTTCTTTGTTATTTCTTATACACATAATGTAAAACTTCAAAGTAAATAAATATTGCAAAAATGATTCGATTTAATACCTGATAGATAACGTGTTGGGGTTAAAATGAAATACAGTCAATATTTAATTAATTTAAAGTTTCTGACAGACTTAAAGTCAAATAACTTATACATTTAACCTCAACGATAGACTATACAAATTTTACAAGTTCCCTGGAAACACAAGTTTTCTTTCAATATAGTTTGACATAGTACCACGTGAAATTTCTTTATAAATTTTTAAACAATGAGAAAGGATAGTATTTATTTAATATTAAAAAATAGTAGTGTTTTTTTTAAAGTAAACTATTTTTAAGTAAAACATTTTTAAAGTAAACTACATACTATTATTTTACGTAACATAGATAAGCAATTGACTCAAATATTGATATTTTGTTAGTTTATGTTAACTTAAACTACGCTTTAAGTGACTGTATTTTTCTTTATTCAAAACACAAATGAAACATTTTTATTCTCAAAATCTCCAGAATTATTAATATAATTTAATGATAATATTGGTCATTTTTAAAATATCAATAATGACTAATATAACTACAATAACTTTAGACGATTTTTTATTTTATCATTTACCCTATAGTTCATTTACCCTTGAATATCAAAAACTGCGCTATTTTCTTAGATGTTGCTCCCTGTTTACGAGATGGAACATCGATGCAATTACCGCTGTTGTCTAACTTTGGAGAATTGACTGGGAATCTACTTTTCATGAAAATCATTCAAGTTCCGATACTCCGTAATTCAACATTTTGCGTAGAATAATATTTGATGTAATTTAAAGAAAAAAAGTACCTATATTATTAAATATTTGATATAAGAAATATAACATTATTTTTGAATAACGGAAATACAATCATATATTTTTAATAAAAAAATTATGGTAATTTATTCATAATATTTTCAAATATTATATTTTAGTCTCAACAATCAATGTATTTGAATAATATAAAAATATTAATAGTAAATTAAATACTAATAAGTTTATATAATGATGTATATTTACGCAATTTATATAATTCATATACAATTCATACATGCAACTTATAATAAATAGTATATTGCTCAGAGTTGCAAGACTTAAAAATCGATGTGTAACATCATCAATCGAAGAAGTTTGTATATTATTATCTAGATTTGATTAACAAAAATATGTATTATGTTAAAATAAATCTCAACTCAAGCCGTAATATTATTATGAAAATAAGGAAAACTAATTAACACCAAAATATGTTTCTATCATAGGTAATCACCCCATCGAGCTTCATGCACAGATAGGTCATGGGTTCAAAAACAGCATCAATAAAATATTAATAACTTTAGTTATACTTTAAAGCACATGCTGTTTAAAAACTAAAAATCAATAACTATATCACAACAGCATTTTCAGTCATTAAAAACTGTATAGCCGTCAATTAAAAATACATGGAGATAAAAAGTTACTAGCTTTAATAGTTTTTGTATGAATAATTTAATTTGACAAAGTAATATTCAATTTATTTTATAAAGTAACTCAAAAATCGCCCCCTTAAGTTTGTACACTTTACTGCACTAAACGAAACTATTGTATTACAGATTTATTAGTCGAAATATGAATTAACATAGTAAATACATGTTTGTATCTGTGAGCAGTTTTGTGTCATTCTTTCAGAAAGTCGACTATTAATTAATTTATCTAAAATAAAAAAAAATACTAAAATTGATTTAATCGACTCTATTGTGAAGTTATATGTAATTTCATTTCCTGCTAGATTTAAATTAATTGAACAACACAAGTTGATCGTTCACATTTTTTTTTAATTCAAGAGCAAAAGTGATTTATTTGTTTGATTTATTTTTTGTTAAATTGTACTAAAATAATTGTATAAAACTATATAAGTATATAATAATAATTAAAATTTAACAATTTTAATATAACAGAGAAATATAAAAGAAATGATAATTTTCTACTACAGAATTCATTATTATATGAAGTTGCAACAATGTAATAAAAAAGATTCATTAAAGTTGAAATATTTTGTACCTTTATAAGGACTTATCGGCACTATTAAAATTTGATATCACGAGTATCATATCATATAAGTAAAAAAATAAATTGTAAGAGTATTTTATGAAATTCCGTAATATATTCTTTTCAAATAATTTAATTAAAATCATGTCCCTATGTATAATTAAAATGTTTTATTATTGTATTTATTTTTTTACTTTACTGAAATACGATATTCGAAAAATGTTGCATGGATATAACTAGCGTGTAAAAAAAAACTTAATTTTATATAATTTTTCTGGCAGCGTGATAATTTTATGATTTTTGCATGATTTTAATGTAAAATTTACAAAATATAATAAATAAATAAAATATAAAAAAGTAACTATAACTTTAATTAAAAACTATAAACGTTTTTCTGTTACATTTGTAAACTTATTATTTCGTAATTTATTATAATACGAGTTATACATTTTTACTCTTTTCATATAAAGACCACTTAATTTATTTCTGTACATTCTTCTTTGTACTAAGATTCATCATATGGTTCTTTTTATTTAGAAAATTTAACCGTTCATAAAAGAAAAATAACTCGTTCAATATAATAATATCTGAGACGTTAATAAATGTACAGGGTAGGTTTATCTTAAGACGACGAAATATTTCGAAAACTATTTATCAGATCAAAAAAATGTTGTGGATGAAATTTATATATCTTGAACAGAGTTATTCAATAACATCGATCTCAACCTCAACTCTAATTACTACCCCCAATATTTGATTGAAATAAAGTACAAAGAACAATGAATAATCAAAAAATGCATAATGGAGAGTGATTATTGCCACCAAAGACACAAGTTTGAGTTTCAAACTGTAGACAAGATTAATTTTAATACTCGCGATATCAAGTTTTAATAGTGCCGATAAGTCCTAATAAAGGCACAAAATATTATTATAAAAATAAACTTAATAAACAATGTTTAATCTAAAGTGAAACTTATAATAACGATAAAGTGAAACTTATCGTTTTTACAAAATGTATAACATAATGAAAAATTATGTCAAAATTATGAATATATATGAACACTAAATATACCGTTTATTCGAATACTCTGGATATTCAAATAATTAAATATTCAGTTTTTAATTACTTTTCTATGTCTTAAGAAATTCACGAAATGTATGATTATAAAATTAATACATATCAAATATGTATATATTTATGTGAACTTTGAATTAATATTGATATGTACGAAAAGAATATTTATAGTAGCCGTTAAATATGCATCGAATAGTTAAACGTGAAGAACAAATGTATTATTTTACTCTCATTTTATTTTGTAAGAAAAAGTTTGTTAAGAGAAGAAAATGGTTTATTGATTTATTTATCGATATTAAAGACTTCGAAAATTCAAATTATTCAAATATCTAAAGAGCCTAACATTTGATTATTCAAAGCACTCGAGTATTTCAAGTGTTCTAATAATTCACTTGTATAAAATATTAGAACAATTAATAACTAGTTGATTATTTGACAAGTTTAAAAAATATGATTTAAGCAACTATTAATAAAGTATTTGTTGTTCATAAAATCTGTTAAAATAGGTCAAACTCAAAAAGCTATTCAATTGTCTACGTTATAGGCATTCGAACTCATTATTATTTAGCTTAATGTTATTATATTAATGTATGCATTTGTTAGAAACATATATACATAATTGTATAAATATAAAAGATGAACGTAAAACAATACTCTGTAACATTATTTTCACATCTATACTTTGTTCCAAATATATTAATATTATGTATTTTATACACATTGTTAATAATAGGATTTATTATACTACTTCACGTCAATTGTCATTGTATTTATATTTTAATATAATACTAATTTATATAATGAAGTATTTTACAGTATAAGCCGGATAATGAAAACTTATTATAATAAAACTACTTTGAAAGCATAACGATATTTGTTATTTCAAGTATTTAATAAAACTAAACAAAAATCAAGCGTTCAATTCCATTTTTAAATATTGTACTACGAGAAAAAAAATTTTTTTTTTTATATAATGAATGACAATTTAACTTTTATAATAAATGTATATTTATACTATTTTATATATATTTTTAGTAACAGTTATATGTTATCATATATTCCAAAAAATTTAATTTAACAGACGTTAAAATTATGTCGCAAAAAAAAACAGAAAATCGATTAATTTTCTTTAAAAATTAGAAATATTTGTATTATTTATGAATTAATACTGAGCTAAAAATGCCGAATACAAAATATTTCAATTTTTCTTAAAAAATTATTAAATTAAAACTTGTATAATATACGTCATTAGTAATTTAATATTACAATTAACATTTTACCATCAACGGAAAAGATTATAATGCAGCAGCTGCATAAAACGCTCGAATAACTTATACCTTCATTTGATATAGGAGTTATTTATCTTAGCACAACAGATATCCCAGTCTAGTGCACGTTTTACACAATGTGGTGTAACCACTGCATAAGTTGAAAAATGAATAACATACAGTATAGCAAATGCATTGCAGATTATACATCCGTAACTCCAAATATTTTTCGTATAGTAATGAATGGCATATATCATACTTATAATAATGAAAATAATGTAATAAAAAGTTCTACAGAATTTTCAGTTTTCAAATGATTAATCAACTTAAAAATCTCCACATAAAAAAATCAATATTTCTTATCTTTTGTAATCTAAATTATTTTGAATGCATACAAATCTTTTTGGTAATCATTGAAAAATAGTAGTATATGTATGTTTTCCTAGGATAAAAATATTAATAGATATCAATAGAAGTATTTCTGCGAATTTTATCATCAATTTATGCATTTTCCTAATACATACATAATGCTTTTATTATTTTCAATGAAAATCACATGTTTTCTCGAGTTTTTGAATAAAAATATTGTATACAAATTTAGTTTTATACATTTTCATACGATATGTTGTATGTTAAATTAAATTTGTCTGAATATATTGGAATTTAATTATTAATATACATTCTTTCTAGTTTAAATGTTAACAAACTAGTTTTATCATTTGTCGCACACTGCGACAAATATTAGTTATAATGTAATTATATTATTGACATGTTTGAGATTAAACAAATAAATAAGAATAATAATGGAGATACACCTAGAAAATTCAGTTACTTTTATTTATTCGACAATGTATACGTAGATTAAACTATTGATTATACATCCCTTGCACATTATTTAAGTTCCCTTTATATATCAATATTTTCCTCCCTTATATCTTTTTTATATCTACAACAAATTAAATAATAATTGAAAAACTAGTTTTAATTGAGTAAAATATTAATTCTTTAAAAATCAAGCCGATACCTGATAACAAACTTCACAGTGGTATCGTGTTCGCGTCCTTTGAGTAAACATGATCACTAATAAAATTATTATAATTTTGTAACTATTTCGAATATTAATAAGAAATAATTATTTTAAAAGAGTGAGATATTTATTCTATAAACCTAGTGATTTAGAAATAAAATCATGAGAAATCATTAAAATCTTTCGAATATATCGATGTATCTAATGCAAATCAAAATTAAGCAAATTAAAGCTTGGGTATGACACAATTATTTATAGCATGCTAAATTATAGTTATAATTTCTTAAAACAATTCTATGTCGAAAGTTATTATTTTCTTAAAATTATTTAAAAATACTTCAGTTTAATAACTGAACAATTATTTAATATCACAAATTTTTAATTAATAATTTATTCACATTAATTCAAGAGTGGCAAAGAATTGAAAGAAAATTGAAACAATAATAGCAATATAAATTGAAAAGAAGTAACATTATAAAAATATTTAATAGATAATTTTGTCAATATATTTTTGAAACATGGGTAACTTGGGTATATTGAGATAACGATGAAAATCAATGTCGGTATGGCATTTGGTATCAATGTGTATCCAATATCAATTCGGCATTATTAAAGGACGTTGATACAAATTTACCGACTGTGAATTTTTATATAAGTAAAAGCATTTGTGAAAACAAATTTACATTAAGGAATTAACTGTTTTAAGAACAAATTTGATAAATGTTCATATATTTTCCTGTAATATTAATATCCTTGTAATTTAAATAAAAAAAAAAAAAAAGAAAAAAAAACAGTAAAAACATTTAAGAATAGATAAGTTCCACTTAAATTCGTACATTATATATACAAAATTAGTTATCGAATAAACATATTACAAAGCTATATAGATTTTTCAATTTATCTGGGGTATTATTCGTATCCTTAGTCAATTTTATTAATACAGTGCAACAGCATATAATATATTCAGAACATTCTAAAAATATTTTTATCATTCCTAAAATATCCTAATATTAACTTTTAAACAGAACCGAAGAATATTTTAAAACATTTAAAAATATTGTTCGTATCATATTCGAGAAATATTTTATAAACTATTGCAACTTTTAACCAAATATATGTTTCAGAGATATAAAAATATATTATACTGAACTATTAAAAAAGATTTATAATTAAGATTTTAATAAAATAAAAAATAAAAAATGTTTAAGAATAAAAGAATAATTTTGTCATATTCTTTAAAATTTCTATTCCTTACAATCCCTAAGGTATTATTTTCTTGATATTTTATCTCATTAATATTTGCGCTTATTAAATGACGATTTCTTCTCGCTGTTTAATTAATACATACATTACTTTTAGCAATAATCAATTAAGTCAACATATATAATTAAGAATTCAAAGCATATCTTTAAAAGAAATTAAGAAAAGAGAGTGCATCATTAAAAACATTGTACAACGTCAATGTCTTTATAAGTGATAATTATTAAAAACTTTGAAATTATAGCTAAATTATACGAATAAAATAAGATGAAATATTAATGGTAAACTCAAAACTATAAATGAGAAAATAAATTACAACACTTATAGAAGCAGTAAAAAACGTTGTTTTATCGACTTTTAAACATGATACTTCTATGTCGTATGATTTGTTATTCATATTTAATGTACATCTAAACTATATTGTAATTTCACGTCGCCGACTGTCAGAAACGATTTATGCTTAAAATAAGTATTTCGATGTTCCACTGTGGTATTGTAAGCATTTCAGCATGAATTAGATTTCAGCATTATGAGTGCATTTTAACTTCGACTATTATTAAAGTAAGTAGTAATCATGACACATTACTATGAAGTATATGAAAGCTTGCAAAAAACACAGTAAATATTGAATGCTGATAACTGTTACTTCAAAACGAATTTTCTGTAGTAATTAGCATCTTGTACAAATTAGTTTTTGTTGGTATTAGAATTACTCTGACTATTAAAAGAAGTTTGAATACATAATAAATATATACTAAAAGATTATAGTAGATGAATGGATTTTATTATTTAAATTTGTGGTTAATACATTACAGTCAATCACTGTGATATTCAGTATCGTCTAACAACGTTTAAAAATGAAATATCCAACATTAATATAAATATACCTAAAATACATTTTTTTCATTGACAAATACTAGAACATCTTACTTTTTTTACAAAATACATATAATAAGTGTTAATCGCTGTAACTATTTGAAATTTAGAGGAATCGCTTTTAGTACGTTTAGATGTTTCAAATAAATTTTTTGTGAAGGACAGATCGCTTTTTTTTTTTTGGTAATACGATTTATATACAGGAATGAATCATTTTCATGTTAAAGATTTGAGATTTAGATTTCTTATCAAACAAATTCACAGCATCAAACACTGGTTACTTTATCTTCATTAGTCATTATATATTCACCATAATCATCATTACGGAACCGGGCCATATGAACATTCAGTCAACTGGGGAGAAAGTTTTATCTTATAAAAGTCTTCAGTACGTTGTTATGTCCCGCTACTTACATCGGGTTTGATTTGAATTTAAAGATTCACCTCAGATCCGAATGTCGATATAAAAAAATTATTCTTTTTTATAAGAAAATATACATGGAAATACCTGTTTCTTCAAAATTAATCTTTAATTAGTAATATATAATAATAACTTTAATCGTATTGAAATACCACATTAATTATTTACTAGATTAGAACTATGAAATCAAAGGAATTTATAAAGTGGATCTTTCGGAATAGTTATATTATATTTCATAATAATTTTTAAAAAACAGGTTTTTATATCGTTTCATCAAATATTTGTACGCGTTATAATTTAATTATATGTATGCATTTATATATAAAAATATAGGTTATAATTTGAAATTCTATACATCATCCTAAGTGTAAATAGTAAGTTTAAGAATAAAAGCATTCGTTTGATTTTTACGTTTACGGAGAAAATGCAGCAGTATAAATATACGATTTATACAACTAAAACACGACAGTGAAGTGTTATAATTGAATTCCAAATGTGTAACCAACTGTGACAATCTTGCTAAGAATGACATATCCAGAACGTATGAAAGTCAAATTATGGATGCACATGTTTTACAACGAGCTTATATTTGATCTCGAATTTAGCAGTTGCATAGTTATCTGATTACATACCATACTTTTTACATGTATAATGGTCAATATAACAATGCGTGATATTCTACATAATATTACTACTTACAAAAAGTTAAATAAAAAGTGAACCTTATTTGAACTACAATAATAATACGCTTGCTCTGAAATAAGCGCTCTGATACTCACAGGAGGATAACGGTTTGCAAATAAACAAAACGCAATTCGTCGGTATTTACGGCCTTATAATGATTATTAAATAAAATAACTAAGAAGACGCACTTCCCCGATGCAGTAACTTATGTGGTTGGATATTAGATGTGGCTAATAATTTTACACTGTGACTCCAAAACTT
>JABFOX010000668.1:0-15486 GCA_022817665.1 Axea sp. ZL-2020
AAACGTATTTTTAATTTATTATAAATGTACAGCGTCAAGTAGTGAGTAATTGTTATTTAACATTGTAATTTTTATATAACAAAAGAACATCGAAACTTTCTTAATAAAGTTAATGATTTTTAAGTTTCTTTTTTTCGCATAGTTACTTACAAATGCAATTGCTTACAAATGAATGTTTCATAATAATGTAAACTTGAGTAAGTACATATAAATTATCGGTTGAAAATGGTGAATGGGATTAGATGGTGTTTAAACATCATTGTAAATATTCTTGCACGAAGTCATTTGGGATAACTAACATGGGAAATGTGCATATTTTCATTACTAACACAAAAGAGTTCATTATGAGCTGTACATAATTAATCACTGTTAATTTCATAACTCTCATCAGCAATGTTGTCAAATCTTTTCCTTAATTAACATTTGTGTTTTAATTTCATGTAATAAAATAAAATATTCTCTATACACTGAACAATATAGTATGCTTAAATAAATTATAAATTGTATTATCGATAAAAAGATTGTAATTTCATTATCAATTACGAATAATTAAAACTAGGACAAGTAAAAGTATACTGTGCATAAATTAAACATTTTTGTATCGAAAGTTCTAATTGAAAGTAAGGCGATAAGTGTTGTATAATGCAAACAGAACAAATATAGAAATCATGTTACATAATTTATCAAAACAAATTATTTTGTCTTAATTGATTATTAACAATCAATAAGAATAAGCATATCTACATTTTCAAATGAATAATTTTAGAATTTGATTTTGAATTAAAAAGTATTGTATACATTTAAAGTATGTAGCGAATTAAAAGTATAAAGGCTATGTTTTCAAAGAATTATTGCAACCTGCAGCAAAGTAGTGCCCTGGCTATGTTTTTTGGGTCGACTTACTTATCAAGCTGGAGGAATGACTATTACGGTTCGCGGAAAACAAGCAAGCAGAAGTGAAGCGCCGATTCTAGTTGTCGCACCACATTCAACTTTTATGGACGGTGGTATTGTCTATGTCACAGGATTTCCATCGATCATCGTTCGCCGAGAGTCGGGATTAAATCCTTTTATTGGAAGTATGATTTTTCCTTTTTGTTCCGTTTTTCATGTACTCATTCAATTACCAAATTCTTCATTCGATCAACAGATACGTTTTGTGTTCGTGTCAAACAATGTTTTTTATTTGATTAAATCGATATTAAAATAATACATTGTAGCGACCAAAAGCAAAAAACAATTTTATTTGTATTTTAATAATTAACTGATTTAAATAAGTGGAAATAATTTTAAAAAATATAGTTTGGCGATTCGCCCATTCACCACGAACAATGATGTACAATTTTTATAGCTGGTATTTTATGATTCGCTGTATTACAAAATATTTGTTAACTGTGAGATTAATCTAGTATGTGAAGTCCACATTCTTGGCTTTACGCATTGTTTGTATAACGTCTATTTTTCTTCAAAGAATTGATCAACTACACACAACCTGTCTACGTTTGGAGAGATGATCCTAATTCGAGACAAAATACCATCAAAGAAATTATCGAAAGAGCTACTTCAAAAGAAGATTGGCCACAGGTGATGTGCACTATAAAAGCTGACGTGCTTTATGTTTAAAAAGTATTGGTTTAAATTAGCTTGTCAATTCAGTCATTATGATCAATTAAACTAATTGCTGTTAAGAAATGAAATTTGTAACAACAACTTTTCCTTGGCTAATTAGCAATGATAGAAAACGATTTAAAATGACATATCATTTGTTAAATTAATTATTAGGTGATGATATTTCCGGAAGGTACCTGCACAAACAGATCGTGTCTAATCACATTCAAATCAGGTGCTTTTTATCCCGGCGTACCTGTACAGCCAGTATGTATCAGATATCCTAACAAATTAGATACTGTTACATGGACTTGGGAAGGTCCTGGAGCGTAAGTCATTCATATACTCACTTTAGCGATTAAGTTTGTTATTCTACTAAGATCAGATCTTTATGGTTTCATTCAAATCATTGATGAAAGTTCGTATTTCATTATTTAGATATAATCCATCAAACAGGGAAAATCAATGATAATTTCCATACATAAGTTAAGATTCAAGTAATTAATTTAAATAAATATGAATGCATAAATAACAAATATGAAACTATATAATAGAACTGATACAACAGTTGCATATGTAAAAATATTTTTAAAAACTTTTACAAATTGTCTCTACTCAGTTTGAGTAAATATTCAATACGAGTAACCATTATTGTTTTTTTACATTTATATTAATGCAAAAGTTACTTTTGGGACGTTATATGTAAAAAAGAAATTAAACGTTCCTTTTTTTATTTCTTCATTTTATAATTTTACATATTAATTTCTCAAACAAAACATGCATCTTCTGTAAAAATACATTTTATGTGAACTTTCCAATGTTAATAAAATTGTGTATATTGCATTATGATTAAAATATTTTCTAAAAAATTGAACCATTTTGTGAATATAAAAATATAGTACTTTGTTTCCATTTCAGATTGAAGTTATTGTGGCTAACTCTCACTCAGTTAAACAGTAGCTGTGAAATTGAATTTTTACCAGTTTACAAACCCAGCGAAGCTGAGAAAACTGATCCTAAACTTTACGCCAATAATGTTCGTCGTCTTATGGCTGAGTAAGTTTTCATTTACAATTCAATTCACATAATACATCCTTAAGCAATTTATTCGTTTAATCATTTTTATACGTGTAAATATCATTAATCTACAATATATAAATCTCATGTATATACATATTGCATTCAACACAATTAAGATTAAATTTAAAAAATAATAATGTTATAATTTTGCAGTATCTGATTAAATTTCTGATTTGCATATTACTTTTATAACATTAAATTATAAAATAAGTTAAATTCTTTAATAAAAGAATTATAAAATAACTTAAAAAATAAAATATAGTTTATTTAGTGTTAAAACAATATAAAATGTAATTAAATTATGTTATACTATTTTAAAATGAAAATTAAATATAACATAAATCAATATAAAAAATATAATATATAATAATTATAATGTAAAGTATAACAAATTAGTTGATTTAAACAATCATATTTTTGTTATTATTTTATAATAAAAAAATAAAGTATTATAACCCATCTACTTTTGTGATGATATGAAAAGAATTTATTTTGGCAAAAATATTAAAATGATAAATACAAATTATTATGTAATTAATTTATATATTGATAATTAAAATATATTATTTTATTTTAAACAAATTAAGCTTTTATTTACATTTTAAAACTAAATTCATATATTTCATGCCTGTGGCTCTGAAAATAACTGGATTGATGTATTACAATTTAGATTTATTAGTGATATTGAACACAAACATTCGAAATTTATTATAGCTAATTATTTCGGTAATTTACAGGGCTTTACAAATTCCAGTGTCAGACTATACGTACGATGATTGTAAAATTATAAGCAAAGCTCATCAATTGCACATTTCCAATGCATCAACTATCGTTGAAGCGCATAAATTAAGACATAAATTGGGGTAAGCATATGTTCAAGATTAAACTTTTTATCATAAACATTTAATAAGGAATTTAAAGTATAATATTCATTTATCATTGCCATTCTTATATAATTAAATCACGGTAAAACTAATAATGAATAATATTTTATAATACACACCATTACTAATCTAAAGAAAAAATATTTAAATAAATATGCATTAAGTTTTTTACTTATCTTTTAATAGACTGTTCATATATAGATAGTTTAAATGAATAAACATCAGTGTATGAAATATAATAAATAATATTAAACATTTGATTTGTTATTACTAATGCTATGTTATTACTAATGCGTTATTCAGCGATATTAAGATTTTATATTATTAAATGGTTTAATTTTTCAATTAATTAAATAAAAAATAATTTTTATTTTTTTATCAGTCTAATAAAAAATAAAAAGGAGGAAGAACTGGTCAAACAGAAGATGAGTAAATTTCCTCAACAAGTTAATTTGGAAGAATTTGCTCGATTATTACGCCTAGATGACAAAGATTCGACGACGCAACTTTTGTTTAAAATTCATGACAAGGTAATTACAGAAATGCTGTATTAATTATAATATTTGTAAATGCAAATTATGTAAAGCAAAAATAAAATATAAATAAATTGTTAAATACACCATCTTTTCTCTTTTAATCTGATTTGAAATCATCTTTTAATCATAATTTATACTCTCCCAAGCGAATAAATTTTGTAGTCACAAGTTTTGCTACAGACAAAAATGATTGCAATATTCATGGTACCTATGATAGAAACTATGATTACATTTTTTATAATTCAGTATTATACAATATATTTTATATTTATCTGATGTTTATATTTTCTGATAATAATAAACAGATTTATTCGTTGCGTAACATGTACTAACCGTTTATAAATCTATAAAAAAAAGATTTATTATAACAAAAAACATTTTTTTATATGTATAAAAATATTTTTTTCACAGCATGGTCGAGGCACTTTGGATTTCGAGGAGTACTTATTTACAGTATTAGCTATTGCAAATGCAAATACAGAATTAGATACCATCAATATAGCGTTTGAGGTAATAGTCAAATTACAATTTTTATTATTAAAATGACATTTGTTAAATTAAATTTTATAACACGTTTACTTCATTATATAGGTATTAACGTCTATATAATTTATGTATGTAATAAATTACAATTAAAATGAAAATTATTTTGGAGTGCATTAATTTAAGGTATGCGGCAGTAATAGCACAAAAAATCTCAAGGTCGACGAACTTAGGAAAGCTCTTCGCCTTTCGCTTCGTATCCAGCCGGACGAGGTTGATAGGATTTTTCAACATGCTAAGAAAGATGAACGTAATAACACCGTTAGTTTAGGTACATCTACTTTATTAATTTCAAATCAATCCCAATTGACGTTTTAAATAATTATTATCATTATAATTAATTATGTAGTGCAATTATTACTACCTCTCTACTTTATACTACTGTTTCAGACAACGTCCTGACGGTTCTTAGTATGCGAACGGAATACAGTCACTTATTCAGCGAAAGCAATGATGCCAAAAGAAAAAAATCCATTTGAGAATATCTATTCGTTCATAAACTATGTCTTCCAAAATTTGCGAAGAAACAAGATAATTTCATCGTCGCCAACAACCAAGTAGTTTAAAATCTACATTTATGTCAATTTAGCGTAATAAAATTTTTAAAGAACAACAGCAAGTAGATTCTCAAGAAATAAAGGTGGATTTTCTTACGTTTTAAAGACAAGAGAAAGAATCACACGTTCATGGTGGTATCTTTGTGATATAAATATGGTAAATATGAAACAAATCCTATGGGAAAAGTCAAAAGAGTTACAAGTATTTAAACGAGATTTTTTTATTATTTTCTGTTCATTTTACAATTGTTGTGACCTTTAGATTGCCGTTGGCCTAGATAGACCAATTTTTAAATTAATGCGCCGAGAGAAAATGATTTTTGTTTACAAAATAATTAAAGATTTAATAAATATATGTTCTACGTTAAATATTTATAGGAAAGCTTTTTTCTTGGCGTGTTAAATGAATTACATGTAAAGCCTAATGCAATTTTCGTTACAAATCATAAGTAGTTATACTCTAGAAATATTTTATTCTTATTTATAATTTGTTATATTTTGCACTGATAAGATAGGTGAAATAATTGTTAACTAATGTTGTATGATATGAGAATGGGACAAAATTTCAGTCCAAAGTATAAAACTTCAGGTGTTTTATATGATTTATCTTAATATATTATGTATGATTAATACGTTTGTAGTATAAATATTCAGTTGTATGTTATGTTGTTATATTTATTTGTATAAAATAGATCGTTTTTCAAATAACATAAATACAATGAAAAGAAAAGTGAATTCGAGTTTAAAGAACTCGAATATAAATAGATGTTAATTAATGAAAAGTTTTATAAATACTATTATTGCAGTTTGTATATATTTTGATTTATTTATAAGAATTATATAAATTTGGTAGAAGTTTAAATTATTAATATTAAAATTGAAGCATGTTCAGCATCCAATAATTGTCAATCAATAAAGAAATTAGAACAAGTATTTCAAAACTGAAACTTGTTCGATTTCTATTCGCGTTTCTACTTCATATATATAGTATTTTAATACATTTACATTATTATAACTAAATCAACGTCGCACAATTGTATTTTATCGTTAAAGTTTAATATGGATATAACTCAAAATAATTGGTTACAGTTTTAAGAGCTGTACGATAAAAAATATAAATGTTCTAGTATTTGACTATATTTAACATAAACGAAATTAAAATTGATATGGTAAGATAAATTTTACTTAGTTCAGTTTGACATTCAATATATTTTGTAATACTTCAAGAAAAAAAAATAATAAAACTTATTTATAATTAATGTAACATTAAAATAATTTTACAAGTCCTTAAAAAGAATGCATTTAATTAACTTTTAATTATCATAAGTGAAAAAGTATTTCACTTACAATTTAAAACAAATTGTATGTATACATATATTTACAAAATGTTCGTTAAAAATACAGTATTTACATCAAAAGTAAGATGACATTCTTTTATTAAATTTTTAATGATTGTTAATATTTTTTAATCGATAATTACTATATTAAGAAGAAAAAAAAAACAATATATAAATATATATACCGGTTATCAAATGTACAATAGCTAACATTGAAAAGTATCATCTTATTTTTGTAATGAGTTTTTATCACTTTGTTTCATGTGTAATGACTAAATATGTATAAAGAAATGTAATTTTACTATTATTGTTGAACAAGAAATGTTGAACATTCAGACAAATTTTAAGGCCTCATATTGAAAGAACTTTAGTATTATACTAGCCTTAATAATTCGTAAGATTAAAAAAAAGATAATGCGGCAGTCTAATGGCGATGACGTATACTGAATTACTCATGATTTATATGTAACTATAAATTACAGTTATTTATTATGCTTTTCAAGTCATGTAAATAGTGCACTAAATGATAGTTAATTCCTGTAATGAATAAACTACTTGAATTCAAAACTATTTATTTTGTTTATAACTATCTAAATTCCACATTTACTTTTTAACATAAATATATATATACTAAAAATCCTTTCAGTTTTGTTAATTTTCATTTATTGTCATGAACATTTATACAATTTTATATGAAATTAATATACAGAAATATAATTTAAATTTCTATAACAATATATCTTACAACATATTATTTAAAATCTTAATGTCCAAAAATATAATTATGTAAAAGCATACAATGCTTTAATAAGAATTTATTAAGAATTTTTATTTAAATGTATTGTTATTAAAATAATAATCATAACTACATTTGTACAATTTTAAGTACATACAAGATTTATTTATATATTTAAATATTCATATATAAAATGAATTTGTTTATAAAATATGCATCTATAAAATACTTCTAATTTATAAAACAAAAACATATTAACATATTTTTCAATTTTATTACAATGATTGTACACACTTTACTTCTTACGGAAAATAAAATTGGACACACTACCTGGAGAATTCGATTTTTGTTGAAATATTTTACTCATTTTTTGCCGCATGTCTTCCATGCCTTGGCCAACATTAACAGATGCCATTGATAAGGAAAGGCCGGAACTGACTGAGGTTGATCTACACGAAAAATCATTATTCATAAAAATAATTGCTAAGTTGTGATAAATATAAAGCTACTAAAATGATACCTTTCCATTATTTTTGGTTGTACCAATTGCTCTATTTCTTTAATAAGAGAACGAACTGTATTTTGTTGTGGAATAACTTGACAACATAAAGTGTCAAGATAATTGAGCCCTGGCAATAAAATTTCTGTCATACATTGATTGCTCATGGCACAATAAGCTAAAGAGGAATAAGCTTCAACCAAAGCATTTGTAAGATTGATCTTTTTATGGCCTTGATGTAAAGCATTCGATGTTATTTTATTCAATTGTACTGCAATAACTGAAATAATCTTACTAATTAATAAATCTATATATATTATTATAATGATGCAAATTTAAATAAAATAAACCGAAAGTTACTATTACCGTCTTCCACATAATTTTGTGGACAATGAGGAGCAATTATTGCGAGTGTTGATACGAGAGGTACATCTAATAATGAAGAGGAATCTTGCAATTTATGCTCTTTTGCTATAGTCTCCAACGTTAAACGAGCTTTGTCTTTTGCTTCTCTCACATTACTATCTGTTATAAGATGTCCCAGAGATGAAATAGCAGCAGCTCGTACACTTCTATAAATTATTTAAAAATTTATTTATCATTACATTTTTTAAATTTGATTTAAAATATTAGTTTTAAACTTACAAATCTATGTCATTTGCCAGTGTAACAATAGCAGGAACAATTCTTGTTGTAAGTAATTTCTCAGACATTTGAGGTATTAAACAACTGAATAAATTCGCTGTTATGCATTTCACATTAGATCTTTGATGTACAACGCCTAATAAAACAATTACAATTATTTTTATACAGTCTGATAGTATTATTATTTTATTTGCAAAATTAATATTTTACCATCCCATAATGCAGCTAAAATATATTCTTGTAGCTTAACTTCAGTACATAAAGTTAAAATGGCTACTTGAAGACTAGAAGCACCAGCTCCACTGATCGCTAAAGCTACAAGGAAATGTTTTAATGAATTTGATAGTTCAGTTCCATCATTTAAAGTAGAAATAATTGTTAAGTAAGCAGGAATTAATGATAATTTGTGATCTTTCACATCAAACTTTAGCTCCATCAAATGATGTTCTAACTCAGATATATGTTCTTTGAAAACTGGTTGTATCTGTAAAATATATTGCATTATAAATTACGCAAAGTTTTTGTTAATTCAAACAGTTATAAGTAATACCTTTTTTTGAGTCATATGTTTACCAAATCCAATACACAATGACTTAATATAAATAAGCAATTGTTGTAAAAGATTTTCTTGAGAAACAACATCAACTGATTTTAAAATTTCGATAAGTTCTGGAATTCTATTGAACAATACATAATAATTTTTATATAATAAAATATAAATTTGATTAAAATGAATATTAATGAACTTACAACTTATTTGTTAACCAATCCAACTCGGTCCAACTTTTATTTTCCCATGAATAAGAATAAAAGGTGTTTAAAAGTATTCCTATTTCAATTTTATTTTCATAGAAAACTTGTGGATTGACAATTTCAGATTCACAAAGACTGAGAAATTGTGGTGCTATAAATATTATATAAATTGAATATATTAACTCATTTTAATTTAAGTTCATTTCTTACTTGAAATATTTAACTTACGAAGTTCTGATGAACTGTCTGGTTGAATTAATGACTTTACGATATTATTATTCACAACACTAACAATTAAATGTGGTAAAAGATGTTGTAATACTCTTACTAATGCAATACTTTTTTCTACATCGTTATAATCTTTACTAATCTAATGTTATTGTTGCATTAACTTTAACTGACTTATTAATTTAGCTATAATAAGAGGTAAAAGGTGTGATAAAAGTCTGTTTAAATCTAGAGCCCACTGAGCTAATATTGGCAAAAGTACTGAAATAGCTGCATCCACTACCATTGAAGATAAGTCATCCAAGGCAGTAACAGATAATTCCTCACACTATAATAAAAAGTATTAAATGTACATACAATTGCCAATAATTAATTTATTATTAAAATAATTATTTACAATATTTCATATTATGTTATAATAGAAAATTACAAAAAAATAATAAAGTACATTTAATAAATGATTTTTCTCATATTTACTATATAACTTACTTGAAAATATTTATCAGGATCATCCATAAGCGCAACTAATAAAGCTAAACTTTTTACAACGATCATTCTAACACTAGCTTCTTTATCTTCAAGTAACATTTGTTGAAGCATTGAGATCATTAAAGAATTTCTAATATTACTTGAAGCGTAAGGTGCTAAAACTGAGCAGCATTCTGCAGCCAACAGTCTTCTTTCAAAATATTTATGCTGACTTTGTTCCCAACAAAGAGTTAAAATTTCTTCTAATTCAATTGTGGTATTTTCAATTTCAAATAACGATTGTAATCCTGAAAATAAAAGTATAACAAAATCATTACGAAGCTGAATCATAATTTAAAATTTGTTAATTAAAAATCAAACCTGCTAGAATCGCTTGTCGTTCATCATCATGAGGTTTCTTTTTTAAATTAAATAATAACTGTAAAAGTTTTTCTCTTTCTGCTGAAGCTTCGTGCAATATAAAAGTGCATAGTATCAAAGGTATAGATTCTTCGCGTTTATTTAATAAAATATTGGGTATTATTCGTGGTAAAGTTTGGGCTGATATGTGTACTAATGATTCTGGAGTAACATTACTTTTGAATAATTCTTGTAATAAATTACTGCTTGCGTTAGATGTGTCTATACAACAATGAGCCAATACTTCTTTTTGGAATTTTTTAGGTAAATATCTGAAAACATTGAAATATAAACTATAAAAAAAATGTTTTAATCGTATAAAAAATAAAGAAAATTTTTATAGAAACAATTATTACCTAGTAGAAGATGTTAAATTTTCGGATTTCACTGAAATATTAACCGCAGGTAAGCGTATTCTCATCCACTCGTTTTCTCCTGGATCAGTTTCACTAAGACTGACAACTATGGACGAATTATCATTTTCCTCTTCAGGTTCTTGAGTATTATTAGATATGTCTTGAGGTAAAGACTCCAAAAGCTCAAATTTATCAGGAGAAGTAGAATTAGAATTTGTGTTTTGCGTTGTATCAAAATTAGGCTGTAATTGAAAAATAAATTGAATTTAAATTTTATAAATATTACTAAATTAGTCTTGGTTTTAAAATCATTTAAATCACCTCTGTCACTTCCGAAACATGATGAACTGAATTTGATAATAATTGCTGTAATTGAATTTTCTCTTCTTCTAAAATGTTTATTTTTTCTAATAATTGTTTATTTTCTTCCATCTATTATTTGGAAAATATGAATTAATTAAATGTCTTGTATGTTGAAAAAATGTTTATTTAAAATTACTCACAATTTCATCCAGCAATTTTTCATTATTTTCAATGCGTGAAAAATGGAATTCTGAGTCTGTTTGTGAAGAAACACTATTTGATAATGGTTTATTATAATCGCTAGATCTATTGAATTCGCGATAGATTTGTAAAAGTTCCGGGGGCTTTGGAATATTTAATCCGACATCTAACCACTCTTCAAAATCTTGATCTTCATTTTCATCGCTAAAAGTTATAGATGTCAACTTATATGAACAAGACAATAAATACTCATTAATAAGAAAATTAAGAGCTCTTTGTTCATGCGGTTGTATAGGATGCTCGTTGATTGAATGTTTATCCGAACTTTTTTTATCAAAAATACCACCATCTGATTCTGCAAATAAATATCATATTATGACTTTATTCATATTAATGTTTTTATATTAATAAAATGAAATAAAAACCTGCGACAACGGTGAGATTGGCACGAAGAGCATTTATATTATCTCTTGCTTTTCTAAGTTCAAATTCTAAAACAGCTACTCTATCATCAACGCCACCGCCATCTTCTGAAAACCTTGTCATATCAAGAGAATCCAGCGTTCCTTGGCTGGAAGATCTCACTAAAAAAATATAATTGTATAATAAAAAAAAAGAATGAAAGGAAAATTCATATTGTTATATTGACATGATATAATGTTTATTATGATTGAGTTAATATATACATAATTTTTAATATTTTTTTATATATAAAAAGATACCAAGTCTATTCCTGTTTCGAAAGTTAAAAAGTAAAATTTCTAATGAAATACAACAATTATAATGTTAAAATACTTATTTATTATATATATTTATTTATTTATCTTTTAACATCAAAATAAAACTTGAAGCCATTTTCAGCGTAATCGTATTAACAAAAGACATTGTTAAACTTGTTTAAAATAAGATATTTTTATTAATTTATGTAAGTATACAATAAATTTGTATAAATTTTGATATTTAAATAACTTACACATTGGAGAATGTATTTCAGGTTTTATACTTTGTAATTCAAAATTATTCGGATTTGAAAAAAAGTCTTTTAGAATTGGTAATTCTCTGTTGGTTTCGCATAACTCAGCATGAAGTTCCAAAGCAGTTAATAAAAATTTTTCACTCAGTAACTTTTTAGCAATATCTTCATAAGATACAAACAATGCATTTGTATATTCTCCTATAAAATATAAACCATATAACAAATAGATTACATCATTTATTTTAAATTGGATGAACATATTAATGTGAAAAAGTATTACCTGCAACATTATCAAGAGACGACAAACTTGGAGGTACAGTAACTGAATTTGCCATTTTAACAAGTTATGAATTATTATACACTTGCTATATTATTGGTAAGTACAAAAATATTTAATTTCTTGTAATTAATTATTTGAAAATAACATTCTGTCATATAATTTTGTGTTGTACTTCATATTTCCTAAGTATCTGGTTTAACTTCATTTCGTTAGTATCATTTGCCTAAATAAGAAATTAAGCATTCTGTAAGAGTACTTATTTTTCTCAATTAAAATGTAAAATTACAATACAAATATAACAAATTATAAAACATTAATAATAATGATTTTATGAAATTAAAATAAAATAAAATCGACAATTAATACTAATTCGTGTCTTATAATATATTTTTAGACAATGAAAATATAATTTAATACGGTTCCATCAAATAATTACAATGTATATATTATAATACCTTTTTTATTATTTGTTGTAAAAGTTATAAGGAATAATTTTCCAAACTTTGAAGAACATTTTTTGTTTATCTCGGATATTTAATTTTAAAAATATAAAAATGAAGACTAATGCTTATGGAACATAGGTATTAAAAAATTCTGTAATTTAACTTTAATAAAGAAATTAATAATGTAACATTCATAAAAAAAAAAAAAAACAATTACATAATATTTTTATTATATTAAATGTTATCTTTTTAAGTAATGTTAAATATATGAACAAATATAATTTTCATCACATATACTATCTAAAAAAAATATAAACTTGATATACAATATTGTAAAGTATTATAAATGCGAATAATATGCAACCAAGTTAGAAAATAAAACATAATGTTAAATTAATAAGTAAATAAATAAATACAAAAAATTTTAATTATTTCTAAACTACTTTTACATTCATTTTATACAATTTTTAAAGATTTATAGTACAAAATTATTTGAGTATATTGCTGAAGATAATTTATACACATAACATAGACAGCACTAGAACTTCCTTCAGTAATTGCCACAAAATCATAATATGTAATAAAATTGATGAATTATGAATAACTGACACAATTGGTTTATAAAATATTTATTAGTCTGCATTATTATAACTTTTTTTATATATAAAAAATCATGCGTTTTGTTACAAAACATTATATGCTATCTTAACATAACATTTGCATCATATACAATTACACTGTTAAAAAATTATATAATGCATAAATGAAGAAAAGGTGTAATAAAATAAAACTTAAATTGCTTTCAAAAAACCCATAATATCACATTGAATCATCTGTGCAATTACTTTGATGAATTCAAAATTTACGCTACATTTGTATTTTAATTCATCTAATTTATTTAATCCCATAGGAGTCAAAAGACCAAGACGACACATAGTAGAAATTTGCATGAGAAGAACAGCATTGATATCAACATCTTGTTCATAAATAAAACAGAAAATTCCTAGCATCCGATCTAAAGTGAACGGACGTGGTGAAGCTTTTAACAAAGAATTAGATTTCTTTTCAAATCTAATTTTATTTTTTTTCTTTGTCTTTCTCTCCCCCTCTTTTTGAAATAATTGTTTATCTAATTTCGGAGGAATATATGATGCCAAAAATGATGCTACCAACATGTATTTTGAGAAAAAAGGTAATTCAAAACTTTGTACTAAATCATATGCAGAATTTATATCATGTGCAAATTTCTCGCGCTTAATTAATTCATCAGCTGAAACTCTTAAGTAAATTACTTCTAAATTAGATTTGAAAATCTGATTAATATATTTCCATAAAAATTGAATATTTGTTTTATCACATTGACCAGATTTAATTGGTTCCATGTACTTTTCAAAATTTAGTTGTGCCATGTAATGTAATTCACGCAAATCTCGGCAATATCGAAAATAAACTGACAAAAAAAGGTCTAAGTAATTCGTGTAAATATCATTGTCTATTTCTTCATTGTTTGCTTCCAACAACATCAAAATTTTAATAACTTCTTCGTAAGTATATTGAGGAAAGTACATTTTAATTGGTTCTGCCATTTCGTTTTTAATTTTAAATTTTTCCCACACAATGTCGCTTATAAGAATAGTGCATACATTAATTTTAGACAATTCTCTTAAACGTAAAAAAGACGATAAAAGAGTTCCATCTATGTCACTCAATCTATTACAGTTTTCAAAAACAATGACAATATTGGAATTATTTACATTGGATATAGCTTTTAAATGAGTTATGAATTCATACATGTTGTTACATTTTTTAAATATTTTTTCTTTGTTTATGATGGAATCATTCTCAATATTGTCATATAAATCATTAATAATACGCTCTAATAAATATTTCATAGTTGGATTTTCAATACAATTGACAAATGTGAAATTATAGTTTAGGTATTCAAGTACACTGCGAATAACAAGAGATTTTCCTGTGCCTGAATGACCAAAAGCAAATATACTCTGTGGCATTGATGTCTTGGATGAAATTAATGAATATAATGTACTGATTTCTGTTTTTCGGCAAGCTATATGAGCTTGTAATACATCCAAGCACTCCTCCATTTTAAACGTGTTTTATTATAATACAATAGTATTGATCCTCAATTTCGCAACATTCAATTTTTTAACCTGAAAACAAAATACATTATACTACTTTTAGTAAATTTGGAATATTTTACATTAAATATATAAAAATATTTATATCACTTTGATAAATGTGGATATTTTTTTGAAAACAGTTGAAATAATACATCTATATTTTAAATTATATTTATTTAAAATTTTGACATAACACTGTTGCGAAAATGACCAATAGCATTGCATTCAAAGATTTTCTTGGTTTGTGCATTGCAATGATATTAATGCAATTTGTACAATAAATAAGCATGTGCAATTGTTAGAGAAAGTTTGTTAATAAAATCATTAATGTGAAACATTTTTATGTAGATACCAATGTATATATTCTAAATTTATTTATTATATAATTTTAAACAATTAATTAATTCAATTATGTATTGATACTTCAAAAAATGTATATAGAACTCATTTGGTAATTGAAGATCAAATATTATATGAATAATTTAATCAATT
>JABFOX010000669.1:0-15482 GCA_022817665.1 Axea sp. ZL-2020
CCTGAGTAAATGGTTGTTAAACAGTATAAAAAAAAAAACAAATTTATGAATTTTAAAGTAGAACTGAGTCATGTTGTGTTTCAATTTTTGAAAATATTTTAAGGTCAATAGTAAACATTATGAATTCAATAATATCTTTATCATTGATAAACGTATTGAGAAATAATTTTGGTACTCTTGATAAAATACTGATTTCTTTTGAGATAACATTTTTATATTTTACATATGATATTCTATAAGAACATAACTCGAGAATCAATGAAGTAACTAATCACTAATGCCGAGAGATTTTAGTTTGTGCAATAAGGTACCATGGTTAACTAAATTAAAAGTTTTACTAAAGTCGGTATAAATATTATTAACTTCAGCTTTATTTTCTAAGGAATTAAATATATAATTAAAGTAATAGCTGAAGTTTAATTTTATATTTATCTTATTTATAAAGCCAAGTTGTCTTACTGTTAAGTAGAGTGATAATATATTAATAATTTTGTCTGTTATAAGAAATTCAAAAGATTTTGGAATTGTGCTGATTATAGGAATAGGTCTACATTTATTATTTCTTGCTGATTTTCCGATGTATAAATTAAAATTGTAATTAAAGATTTATACTAATTAGATATTTGTCCATCACAAAGATATCGATAAAAAAGGTATTTAAGAATATGAAATTTGGTATTTACCTCATTTCAATAATATAAAAAGAATACCATCAGTTCCAGCGTACCTTTATTAATGTAAATTATCAATGATACTTAATATGTCTAAAAGAGAAGTATCAGTTGAATTAATATTATACGGAGTTTGATCAATAATATAAGAATGAGTACATTTCTAATTTTTATTGAAATTTTACTAAATAACTATTATTTATGTACATTAGCGAAAAAATATTGCACTGAACTTTAAAACATATTATATATACTGAGAAATGTTAGCATTACCACCATTTACTGCCGTATTTCAAATGGCGTCTCACAAGATGTTAATTTGATTCATAGATAAGTTTCAACTTGACAGTCATTTATATTAAACTCTTTAAAATAGATTCATCTTAAAGATGACCTTCTTGTTTCAGCTGAATTATTTCAACGAAGCACGTCTTTATGTTGGGGAATAGAAATAAGTCGCAGAGAGTCAGGTCGAATGAGAACGGTAAATACGGTAGCAGTTCGTAACGTAATTCATGCAATTTTCCTACGACGATTCTGGAAGAGTGAACTAGTACATTACCGTGGAGGAACAAGACTTTTATATTTACCAAGTAAGTCCGTGTCTCTTAAAAGTTCTTCTCGAATTGATCCTGCAATTTACCGCGACACTGTCTTCTGATCGTGTTTCTTTTCAAAAAATCTTAACTATGATCTTTCTGGCTGATTGGGTCAACAGTAACTTCAGATGTTTTTAATGTGACAAAATCGGTTAAAATTTATTTTATACTTTATTTTATACTTGTATGCATATTTTTATTATTGTTCAATTTATTTTATTTTTAGTTTCGTTTATAAATAACTTTAATTTATATTATAATATAGTTCCAATAAATAAAAATTATTCGTTACAAATAATATCCAACTTCTGTAACATTACAACCAATATAGATAGATAAGAAGTAGATAAATTTGATTTATTATAAATATATCTTCAAGTACATGTGTAATATTTAAAAATCCAAATAATTTTTGTAAGGTATGTATATAAAACTTAATATATACATTCATTTAATATTTGTTTATGTATTAGTAGTAAAATCATTTAATATTTTTATTTCCAATAATTATACATTTTACACCTTAAATTAAGAATGCTGTTAATAATATTACATTCGTTTGTGAAATTAAATTTATGGATAATTAACTGATAAGTAACAAATATTATAATTAATTATATTATAATATATAACAATATATCATAATATATCATAATATATTATAATAAAATGGCATGATATATTATTTAATATTATATTATAAATCGTGTAGAATATTAATTTGTAAAACAAACAAAGAAATCATTGCTGAAAATTCTAAAACGTTATTTTCAAACTCGGATAAAGTTAATGTTACTACTTTTGTTTATTATTTATCTACAAATAAAATTTAATTAATAAAATGATTAACCAATTAGCAAATTAGTTTACAAAATTTACCTCGTATTTTATACCGTGTATAATTTATCAATATTTACCCCGTATTTATGGTCAATTAGCAATCCCAAAATCAAATAATCCTTTTAGACGACCAATTATCTATGCATTTCTTAGTCTTTTGCACATTTTTTCATAAGATGTTCATAAGAATTCATGAGATTTAGAAGATATTAATTGCTGAATTTTATGAAAATCGTTTGTTAAAAAATGTTTATGAATTATTACCCGATATTAACAATTATTTTTAAAATTTCATTTCTTGATTGAAATCAAATTATGAATTCTTGATATATTACACCTTTATTTAAAAATATCTAATAATTGAAATGTCCATAAAAATTATTGAATAAAAATTGAAATACTATTAGAAGTACTAGTTTAAACTAGTCTAGTTTTAAATTTTACTTATTTACAATTTAACGGTAAGTTTTATAAATTGGTGCATAGTTCACTGATGGGTTTGCAGAAATAGTCATGCATGATTTAAAGAGCAATTCCTTCAAATTTATAAATACTATAGGTATATTGACAAATTTTTTTAAATGATACTTCAAAACAAAATTCAATCCATTTTAGAGACACTTTAATTATCACAATAAATTTCAATTTGCTTATGAAATAGGATATTATTAATAATAATATTTTCTATAATTGTTATAGAAAATTTACATTCTCTGGTCATACTTATGTACATCATATCATGTACTAAAAAAATTATAGATTTTAATCATGTTGATAGTTATTTTGTTATCGAGTAAAAATATCATAAATAATATTTTAATAGTAAAACAAATTCTTATTAATAATACGTACACTAGTTTCTTTAAAAATGAATTTATTTAGTTAAAATTAAATTAAAATAAATATAATAATAGTTTTAATGTAATTGTTACTGTACTATACTTTAACCTAACTAACTAGGTTGTACCCTATTTTTACATCTTCTAACTTATCACAATATTCAAAATTCAAAAACATAAAAAATTAAGATGGTCCGAGAATTATCGTTCCTTCTATGAAAACGATTAATCAATTTCAGTCGTTCTTTAAATACCATATAAAATATATATATATATTATAAATGGTGTAATTTTTTTAAAAAAGATCATAAATATATTTAAAATATTATTATGTGTTGAAATTGAAATGTAAATATTGCGCGTACAATAAAACAAAATTTAAATATTTTTTGTCTTGTATATGATATATAAACAAATCATCTTTTTAATTAAATTTTTAAAAAATACCAAACAGCAAAAATATAAAGATGAGTAAAGTTGGAAACATTTTTTATAAGAAAATATATATTAAATACTTGTTGGTTAATATGTACACTTAACCGACCCCTATCACGTACGCGTAACTTCTTTTAAGCGGCAGCATAACGGTGAAGCGAAAAATGACCGACCGGCAGTATTAAATGAATAATCTATCTTCGTGCGGATTAAAAGAATACTTTATTTCAAATATTTTTAATTTTATGAAAACATGAAAAAAATTTTATGCGTAATGACATGATTAATAATAAATAAAAAATGAGCTACGATAGGATTAAAAATTGAAAAAATTAATTTACATAGCATATTTAAATTTATAATACAATTCAATTGCAAAATAACTTAAATTAGTTTTATTAATTTAATTACTTTCTTTACTTGTATTGTTGTCATTATTACTACAAACTACTTTCATTCTTCCTCACATATTGCAATATGGTCAAAAACTATTAAAATTTCATAATTTACCGTAAACGGTAAACATTTCTTAAATGTAAACATTATTCGCAAATTGTCGCAATCCCATTTTCTGAATATTCTGTTGACTTGGATACATAGAGGCATCGTTTGTTAAAACCTAGTAACGCAAATAAAATAAGGTCGAAAGCGTTTCATACCACGCAAGCAATCCCACCATCCGAATTTGACAGTGAATGATTGCAACCTTTGTATATGAAACGAGAAAAATGACTTTGAACTTTTAATTAAAAACTTTTTTTTTATAAGGAATTCGATTTTTAAGATATAGAATATATAAAATTTATTTAAGTATTGTGGTAGACTTTAATTTGAACTAACAATCCTTCCCCTAAATAGGGGTCTTAATCTGTTTTCTATAGTATTTTTGCATGGTGAATAGAATGTAAAAAAATGTTTATCATTTTTGAGTTTTTTACGTAATTTTTAGTTTCCACTTCCGAAAATTTCGTGGTTATCGAACTCAAATACAAAATATATATTTACACAATACACGCATATAAATACTCATATCGAAACATAATTTTTTTAATTCATTACTTCAAATGTGTGTAGTGTGCGACTTTGATTTGCACACAGAACTTATGTAAATATATAATGATATTAAACGATTAAATATTGTATAAATAAACGACAGCAATGTTTATAAATTGAAATTAGGTTCATATTTATAGTAACATTTTATTTATTTCGTATAAACAGTTCAAAACATAAGTTATCGCTGTCGTAATTATTTAAAAATATGTGCAACTGTAATTAATATAATGTACGATTTGACACAAGTTTAATTTACGTTAGAAAGAAAAGAGTGGTCTGACTTACGCTTCTTCTTCACTTTGAAATTCGCATTTAATAAAAAGCTTTTGATTAAAACATAAGAACAGGAAATTTTAAAATACACCGTATATTGTGACATAGAATCCAAATTTACAATAATAAATGAAGCTTTTCATTCAACATTTTAAATTCTTAAATGTAACTTTAGTGTAACTGATCAGATCTATTAAAAATATTAAACATATGTATAGGAATGTTTTAATTAGATGTGCATTTTTCAATTTTTTCACTATTATTAATATATTTCTAGTATACAATACATTGAACTATAAAACCATAAGTGTGATTTATTAATTTGTATTTATTTACGTATACACATATATTCGTTTTATGAAAAATACATAAATTATATAACATTGATCTATTGTAAATTAATTAAAATCTTAATTTATGTACAGTCAACCATTAACATTAAATTGTTGTAATGGTTACATAAAATGATATCATTTGTTCGTAGTTTTAATAATTGTTATATATTACTGATATTAATAAGAGATTTCAAATATATATGTTAAGCTACATATCATATTGTGGTTTATAATTATTTTATCGTAGTAACAAGGAGCGTGGAAATGAGAAAATTATTTACAAAAGTAAAAAATACTTATAGAAATAGTTGTATTAAAATCTATAAATATTTTATAATTTGTGAATGCTATTAAACATTATTACATTTAAAAATTTATAAATTTAACAGGTTTTTTATTTGATTTACTGTGCACATATAAAAATTTATAATCCATTTTAGGATCAAACAGAAAACAGGGCGGAACTCAAAATTAGCATAATGTCATTTTTGGAAAAATTTTAATTTATTTAAATAAATCGTAACATAATGTCATTTTTGGAAAAATTTTAATTTATTTAAATAAATTGTAAATTTTTTTAAATTAACTTTATATTAAACAATAAATTCTTTAATATAATGCATTTTTGTCACACGATTTAAAAATAAACATAATTTAAAAATAATTCATGTGTTTATACTACTTGTTCTGTTTTTTTTTTCGAGCTATTCTTTCAAAAGAACGTTGGGCAGAAATCTAAACAGAGAAATTATGTTTCGTTGTATAAATATAATAAAATACATTAAATTCATGTTTATCGTTTAATATAGATCTGAGTTTGAAAAAAATTATGCTAAACATCAAATGAATTAAATGATTATTATAATTTAAATTAATTAAAACTAAATAAATTTAATTAATTTTTTTATAAAAAATAATATAATTAAATATTAACAATTTTACATATTTTGTATTTTATTCATTAAGTTTATTCATTTTTTCCGCATTTTATTGCTCTTCTTTTTTTAGTGAATTTAAAATATTTTATATTTTGTTAGTTTATATTGTAACGTGACATTACTTATTTACATAAAAATTTAAATTTAAAACTATTCAATAGCAATTTAGAAGACTTTTAAGAGTGCAAGTGATTTTAAAAGATTGTTTGCATTATTATAAAAATTCATTTCAAATAATGACACTTCTCTGCAATTAACTATTAACTGTTTGTCGGTCACATCTTCTTTAATTCTTAGGCATAATAGAAAAGGATTCTAAGACAGTATCCTCTAGGCTTTTTTTTAATTATAAATAGGTAAAAATCACAAAAACATAAATTATAAACATAAATGTTCCAATTTTATTTTAAGCTTTACTTTTAGTATTACGAAAATCTATCGTTGTACAGATATAGTTGTCGCAGTTTATAATATGTAAATGCAATGTTCTTTTAAATTATTCTCTTTTGTGAGTAATTGTTTCAGATTTATCAGAAATAATATATTCTCTTATTTTAGAAGACTTACCTGATATACTTATATGGATAATAAAATTTGCACAGAATATTTAGTATCTGTTACCATTTTTCTAATTAACATTTACGATTGTTTTAACTTAATAAATGTTTTTAAGTATTACGTTAATTTATATCAGTAAATTTTCCAATTTATTGACATTAATGTATTACTTATAAAAATAACGTGTAGTTTAATTTCTACACAGGATTCTGTAGTAAAGATTATCCTATTAAAAGTATAAATATTGCATCATCTCCTATATTTTTAACAGAAAAAATTTTTAAGTGTTAATTTAAGATTAATTAATTAATATTACATATATCAATTAACATTATTAATTAATTTATATCCAAAATAATTTTAATAATAAAAAAGTATACTTAGAAATACTTATATTAATAATAATATTATAATTAATTAAATACAATTTAAACTGAATTTTTGTAATTGTGGAATATTCATCTCCTCGGACTCCTACATCCAATACATGTTTTTCACTCAGTTTTCAATGCTGATTACGAATTTGAAAGAATTTTACGGAGAAAATTAACCGTTTTCGAGATAATCGCGATTTTTGAAACAGAATACACAGCATTCGGAGCGTATACCTCCCCCCTACAATATGGAATATTAATACATAAAATCGATGCAGTTTTGAACATTAATTATGAATCTAACTAAAAATTTTGTAAAAATCTTTAACAATTTACGACATATTGGTAATTTTAATCTAGCAAATTTAAAAAAAATTTTTGCAGATCAGTAAACTAGGTTTTGTTACTTTTTTTAAATGAAAATTCCGAATATATCGTAAATCATTAAATATTTAATATTACTCCACAATTACATAATTTTTTAATTCAAAGACTTTTTGAATACAGAAACTTGTTAATCTTTCATGTTTAAGTTTTTAAAGTGACAGAATTATAGGGCATTTGAATCGAAAATACATTTATATTATACTAAATCAGTCATGTGTCTATATGTAATTTTATAAAATTAATATTTTATATAATTTAAATCATCTTAAACGAAAAATGTACTATTTTGAAAGCAAAATAGAAGTATATTTAATAAAATTTTCTAACACGTAACACCTTTACACTGAAAAAATCAACTTGATTTAAGTATATATTTTATACTTGGATTGTGTATATTTGCACTATATTTTATTTCAATTAGGCATGTCATTTAGACAATAAATTATATTTAAGTTGAATTTGGTGTGTGTATTTACTTCGATAAATCCAACCATATAGGTTGTGTAACTTACAACTATACTAAAATTCAGTTTAAAATATCCATAAATGAAATATGATGTAATTTAATTAAATATGTATATTAATAGAGCAATACATATAGTATTATTATATTATATAATAATATATTAATATATTATAATATAATATGTTAAGAACGCAACATTTATAAATTATACAATAAGAATATTAATATTTTTAAACTTAAACAAAATTATTTTAAAAAAATAACATCACATTAACTTATTACATATTGAATTAAAAACATATATCACTTTTACATTCATTTTAGATACAAAAATAATTATGTAAACCATATGAGGAACTGAATTAATTAAATTATTATAACTGAATTCATAAAATATTTATCGAAAATAAAACCGAAACACATATAAACAGAATTATACATTAAACATTTTTGCAATGTTATTTCAACGTCGTTATTTTGTAAAATCTAATAATTTTATTGTAGAAAATAAAATTTTGTGAGCAATGACAGTTTAATATAATTTATCAATTAAACGTGTTAATTATATTATATCACAAAATATAAAATATTAAATAAATTTATATTAATTTTTTGTATATTGTTACAATTTAAATGATTTATGGAAAAGTATATATATTCGCGCGCGCGTGTACGTGTGTGTAAAGATATACAGGAAAATATAGCGCATATTTCTTCTTTGTAAATATTACGCTTTCGACCGTATATTTTTATTGCAAATCACAATTTTCATTAAAGTGTGACAAACCAAACTGACTAACACGTCAGAAGGTTAGACGTTTGCATGATATTGTTCGGTTCCCGCAATCGACTCTCCATTGCTTCTCACGAAATGGATATACGGGCGAATTTTCCGATATTGTGGTAAATTGTTCAGATTTTATACAATTTCTTTAAGTTTCAGTCATAATTGTTGTTTTTTCAATTTGTTCATTTTAAGTAAAATTGTTTACTATATTTAGTGAACTGTGTGCTTAACATGATTTAGAAAATTTTTAATATGAGAGAAACAATAGATTGAGTTAGATTTAAACGATATATATTTTAAATAATTCAGTAAATAATTCATTTAAAACGTCTATCTTGAACTTCTAAACTGTAAATTTCATTTATCTAACAAATATATTTAATACAAATATATTTAATTCAAATATATTTTCAGATGAATTAAACTTATATTTATGTACATTCAAATATATTATTGAATTATTTAAATGGTATGTACAGGATACCTGTTTTACCCTGAAAATTTTTAATAACTGAAAAATATAAGGAGAAACTTAAAAATGGAAGAAAAAATAACAAACATCAATTTAAAAGGCGAAAGACAACATAAAAATTTCCAATGGCAACCGATTTTATTAGGTGTTTTAATTTTTTATGAAAAAATACATGAGTTTTTTCTGAAGCACTATTTTTATTCATGATAAATAAGGCTATAATTGCAAAAAATGGAATTTTTTAAAAAATAAACTTTAGATTAAAAAACAAAAAATATATATTTAATATTTTTAACAATGTTAAAAAGTGGAGGTTCCCAGTTGCAATTTTTAAGTTGCCCGTCGCACTACCCACAGTGAGGAATGCCTATTAGTTCATTCAAATAGGTTTTCTTTTCAGTGCATAATTGACATGTAAATCAAAACAATTTGAAAGCGTGGCAAAATGCACATAATGAGGTTATTAAGCACAGTATATCTGTTCAATATATGTTTAGTTATCATAATCTTAATATATGCAGTTTTATAATACTTTCTGAAACCATAATATATAATGTCAAACATCTGAGGTCATATAATTTAAATACTTTTATTAATTTTATACAAAAAATACCTTAAAACATTTTGTGTATAATCTTTAATTGTGGAATTATTTACCATCGAAGATGTTTGTCCGGTCAGAAAATACAAATAAAGAAAATTAATTTATAAAATTAATATATAATTATTTTTAACGTAAAGGAATAAATCGAATTAGATTTTTATTAGTAGACTAAAATTAATTTCTGCAATGTTTTTTATTTTATTTATTGTATTTACTTGTACATATTTAATTTAGTAGGTTTATTATATTAATAATAAATGGATATGTCATACAATTTTCATCTGACGCAAATGAGTAATTTCAGTCGCTGCATTAATTAGTAAACATTACTAAACTGGTGAATACGAACTGATTAAAATTAAACTTTAACCAGATACTCATAAAATTGAATTTAACTTTATGATCTGTAAAGGAGTTTTGTAAGCAAACTTGCAAAAACAAATTGAATGGATTTAATATTAATTAATAAATGTTTAACATAAACTGAAAGAAAAAGATAAGAAAAACATCTGTCACTACTTCGTTGATTTTAGAATCGTAAAAAGTATAAATTAATATTCTTTTTCTCAAGTTTGTTCCATGAATATCTATATTTAAAACCGATCACAAATCGTGATCATATATTTCGATCACAGCCCTTACGTTCAAAATTTTGTGTACATATATATATTCATAACATACATATTAACACTTTGGTTTTAGGCACTTTTTATGTATTCATGATACCCTTTTGAAAATTGTTTATAATTATAAGTAAATACTAATAAAACAACATACACAGACATATGAAAAATATCATGGGTTATAATAAATATACTCGAAATTAGTAATGCATTTTTAAAATTATTACAAATACAAATAAATACTATTAACTAATATCTCAAATTTAAAATCAGTATTGGCAAGAACTGCATAATTACTAATTAATATTAAAATTTTGTCAATAAACTTTTTCAATAAGGTATTATTGCAATCCTTTTCTATTTCGTTTTGTAATGTACTGTCGTCAACAATAGTTAACGAAAGTTTGTTCATTTGTTATAAAAAGTGCCTAATTTTGATAAATGTAGAGTTTTCCCTTTATATGCAATTCAGTTTTTATACATATCGCACAAAACTTTTTCCATCGGAGTATTTCCAATTGTTTTATGAAAATAAATAAGTTCTACCCTCGAGGCTGGCACTGCTCTTAATAATGGTAATAGCAGTAATAATCTACCAAATCTTGCGGGACTTTCAGGATCACGTACTCTTGCATGTTGGCCGAGCATTACTTGAGCTTGATCCTGTAAATTTTCTATTTGACTTGAATCCTTTAAACCACGAGTTTCTGTAAGCAAATTAAAACGTACCATTTTAGGATAAATGTTAACAAATTTAATTTAACAGAATTAAACATGTTATAACTGTATTTTTATTAACATTTTATAACTTTCATTTAGTTAATTAGAAACTTAGTCATTCAACAATAGTACATCTTTCATATTGCATTTAATTTGAAAGGAAATTACTGAGATTGGATTATCATTACAGAAATAGCAAGGGTTTAGTGTATATTCTATATAAGTAAAATATCATATTAATGCAATTTTGTAATGTATTTTCTTATCCATTATTGTTGTTAACATTGATATTTTTTAAATTTAAATTTACTTAAAGGACAAAATTCCAAAAAATAAAATTTGGTTTTTTTCATTACCAATTTTATTGACAATGACACGTGGCCCACGTGACTAATGCTCAAATAAAGCGATCAGAGCAAAAGTGTGAAATTTTATACATGTATACTGTATTACTTTTTTAATACACGTAACTTAGATCAAATATTCAAATATCATTCTGATTATTTATTTTGAGATCTACACAAAATACAATTTATACATCACAGCACTGAAATTATGGTATTAAAAAAGTTCATAATAATAAATGGTATTATTTATCAAAATATTTTAAAAATTATAATAATATAACAGCAAGTGGAAATTTTAAAATAATAATTAACTATTACGAACAATATTTATTAAATAAATAAAAATAAAAAAAATGAATTTATTTGAAATAAAATTGTTGAATGATCAACAGGTTTTTGATATAATGGTGTCTTTTATATGCCATTTAATTAGTACACTGTATTTAGCTATTTTCAACTCAAAAACTTTTTCAATAAAGTTGTGCCTCAAACGAACAATACATATATTTGATTTATATTGTAAAACATAAGAAATATACCCGCTTAGAAATTAACAGTAGTATCAGTGCTGACAGAATAGAGCATCTTTTACCAGTGATTGATAAATAGTCGAGATAAAACGCCAACATACTTTAGACTATTACTAGTATGTATATAACAATTTTAACAATTGTAAAAATGTTATTATAATACAGTTACACTCGGCAGTTACAAATGCATTATATTGATTATGCATATGAGACATCATCGATACAATAAATATAAATTATTTACAGATTCTAAATGACATATAATTTATATATGAGTTGTAACTGAAATATATACCGATAATTTCATAAAATAAGCAAGATACTTAATTTTAGTAATCGTTTGTAAACTTACTAACTGACATAGCATAGCTACGTAACCAATTACATACATGCAACAACTAATAGAAATGAGTATTCAAACGGTTAATATAAATTTATCATGCGTATAAAATTTATTTTTGATAAATACGAAATTCACTGTCATTGAAAATAGACTTTGAATTAACAAAGTACTAAATTTATTGGTTTTTACATGCAAACGTTATCATTGTTTTTATTATATCGTCATTTATCCTCGATAGAATATTATTGTTAGAAAACATATACATGTCTGTCTAATATATGTACAATTAGAGCCAAAAAAATGGAGTCACTTTGACTACAACAAAAATTTGTCGATTTCCAAAGTGTCATAAACTTTGTAAAACTACAAAATAATGACTTTTTTCAAATTCAAGACTAAACATTCAGATTTAAGAATTTTATCTACGTATTTTATCCTGTACAAAATCCAAAAAAAAGCTTTTACGTTTTAAGGGTTTATGAGTTTAAAGGAAGGTCTGCATTTGAAAAGAAATAAAAATCGTTTTTGAATGATTTCATGAACATTATAAACTTTATGCATTTATTTATTTATTTATTTATTATTTTACTTTTCTTATTGCACACAGAAAGCAGTTCTTTTAAAATTGCTTCGTCTATCTCAGGCGTATAAAATCCTGAATGATTTCACTTCTCATTAAATCATCGAAATCAATCAGATGTTCGTATTAATATCAAAAATTATTATAGATTTTTTTATAAATTGTATGCCGTTGTGTCTGTTTTGAACATTAACACCAGCAGAACAACATACAGTTTATATAACAAAAATTAATAAGTTGTCATTCATATTTGTTTTTTTTTTTCAACAATTTTTATGTTTAATTTTTTAATATTGAAAATTACTACTTTTACATATTATTCTGTTTAAAATCACAAGTTACGTTCTTCATAATAGAAAATAACATTTACAATTTTAAATTTAAATATCTTTAAACTATTAAAAAAAAAAAAAAAAAAACATAAACTAATTTGAACGCGTGACCAGAAAATTATAATTTTTAAATATGAAATATGTAATAAACAGTAATTATTTATCGCTGATTTATAGATCATGAAAACTGGAATATTTATTTGTGATAAAATGATTACAAAAAGCGGTTGTTAGTGGAAACGTATGGCAGACGCTAACTGGTGTTTCAAATTATTGTATGTAATTTAATTAAACTGTTATTCATTTTACATCGATTTCCTCTGGCAAACATTTTAAAATTATATTTAAATTATTTGAATGCACTATTATTTAAAAACATCCATACTGGGTTTAGTTGTGAATCACATGATGAAACACAATGAACAGAACAAGGAAAAAAGTCAGTATACGTGGCTTACAGAGGTTTATTTTTGTTATAGATTTGTTTTCGAAAATCCTTTTACTTATTTTAAAATTATATTATTTATGATGCATTAAGATACAAACGTAAAATTATATATAAATTACAATTTGTATATAATTCTCTTTAACTATTAATTTATTTTATAAAATAACTAAAATTTAAATAAAATTACATTCTATTCAAGATCAAAATCGTTCCGCTATATTTAACAATTTTTAAGTATGAAATTACGCAATAAAAATATTTTAAAAAATAAATACAACTGCTGCAAATTCTACTTTACACGACGAATATATATTCAGCGATTTATATTTCCGTTTATCTCACCATCATATTAAAAACACGGTAATTATAATTTTTTAGATGTACTCTTACATACTTTTATTGTTAATTAAGTAACAATAAAAAGGTAATTTTTATTCATTGAAATGGTAATATCTTCAAAAAGTAACATCTTCGTGCATGGTTTAATGTATTATTAATAATTTGTGTAAATTTATCTTAATATAAATATATAACAAAATAATTTGTACTTTACATATAAGTAAATACATCATTTAATTGACTAAACTCTCACTAATTCAGCAATTGAATGTATTTTATTTCGCATAAAACAATAAAGTAAATGGCAAATATATCTTCTGCAGCATTAAGAAAAATCTAATACATCGTGAACTATTGTTATTAATAATATTAATTCAACAATATCAACATAATTTTTATATTAAACATACATTTTATTTTTTAAAACTTACCTGGACGAAACAGAACAACGGCTTTCATACACGCAAACTCTGCAGGATCAACCATAACAATTTTGTACCGTTGTAAGGTATCATGAAGATGTCTAATATCTGCAGCTATTTGGCTCGGTTTTCCAGTAGCTGACATAGGCATTCCAGAATGAGGATGAGGATGCGGAGACAGTGTAAGAGCTGTGAGTTCGGCTGTATTGAAAAGTGGAGATGATTCAAGAGGCAAACACCATTGAACAGCATTTAATAAAAATAGTTCCGACCACGCTTCTTCTAAAAGAATGACTTGATCTCTGAAAGGAAGGGTGGCAAAAGAAGGCAAATTTTTAGCCCATTTAACTGCCATGAATAACAGTCTTGCACTAGTTTCATAGACGGTTTCTACACTGGTTTGATGATAGAGAGAAGGTAAAACTGGTTGTAACTGAGTACAACCACTTCGTTGTGGTGTTAAAGGTTCCTCGTTGGTTACGTCAATACTATCTTCAGATGCATTCCCTATTTAAAATCAATAATAAAATCTGCTCATTACTTTAAAATTTCATATATGTTTGATTAACTCTTACAAAACAAAAATTAAATAATTTAATATAAGAAAACATTTCAACATAATTTTTAAAATACAAAAAATTATTAATTTGTAGATTAAAAAGTAACATTAAGAACTTAATAATTACACTCATTACTTAATGCGGGTAATTTCGAATAAATAACAGAAATAATAAACATTACTAGCTTTTCAATTCTAAATTAGTAAATATAAAAAAATAAAATTTTATTTTTAACAAATTGCATAAATATATTTAAATTGATATAATTAATTTGACAATTAAAAAATTTGTTTATAAATTCTATACAAAGAAATTCACAAACGAATAATTGTACAAAAATAAGCATTATTTATATGTAATTTATCAATCATTCAATTTTAGTAAAAATAAAATTTTCACGTCTAACGATTATAAATACTAAAGATAGCAAAAAAGTTGTAGTTTCATATATAAAATTATATATTTGCAATTTTATAATTTTATTTTAACATTTTTTAGTTCGTAAAAAAATTAATAAACCTTACTTAAATCTTAACTTAGTTACGTTTTGATAAATATTAATTCAAAATTTAAATTTTGCTAATTTTTCAACGTTCTCTATCAT
>JABFOX010000670.1:0-15472 GCA_022817665.1 Axea sp. ZL-2020
TGCATAATTCATCTAATTACAATCTAAACAATAATAATATAATACCGTGTTGTACATAGTATGAAAAATGTTTTTTCTGCTTTATTACAAATATAAAAACATAGTTTAAATATTTAACATTAAAATATTATGTACCTTTAAAATAAAATATTATGTACAAAAAAATGTATGTACCTTTAAACTTATATGTATCAAATGAATAAAAAGATAAAAATATATTTGAGACTGTTTCAATGATTTGCTACAAATATTTAATAAAATGAATGGTTTTTAAAAACATTATATTTAAAGAGTAGATAAAACTCTGAACGCTATTTGGATGTCTGAACAGAATTTGATTTATAAATCACATTTTATAATATTTCTTATAAATATTTTAGATGTGTTTTATAAATATTATTTATACATTAATATAACTTTTTACATAATTTTGCTCATAATGGTTTTATGAATGATTAGTTTATTCACTAAACCGTTGATGTACGATAGTAAAAATAAATCTGTTCTTTTAGGATTATAAGTATAATTATTTTCTTATTGAATTCTGTCAGGAAAAAAGTGTTTTTAGAAACTACTAAACTTTTATTTTCATTATTATAACATTATAAACATAATTTTCAATGAATCGTAAATTATTTTTTCAAGATATTTCAAATATTTCGACAATATGTCATTCTATTAAGTATAATATACACGTAATAAACTAAAAAATAACTTTACAACAAAATTATTGATATTTCAATCATTTTCAATATCCGAGATTGCAAATATTTTGAATGTTTTTTTTTGTTGTATTTTTATGAAATAATTGACTTTTTAAAACGAAACAAAATGATCTTTTATATCTCTTATGATAATGATTAGGAGAACAAAGAATAATATGCTGAAATCTAACGGGAATGGTAAATAGGAAGTCAGTAAAGAATAATTATAGTTTTCATATTTAAAATAGGTTAACCCAGTACATTCTGGTAATTCATGCAAGAAACTGGAATGTAATACTGAGTATCACTGAGTGGATACTTGAATAATTGATGAGTTCACAACGTAATCAATATATGCTGTAACCTCTTCCAAGGCCTTTCACTATAGTATAAATTGTATAAGATCAGCAGCATGAGCACAAAGCGATACTAAACCAAATTAACCATTGTACACTCGAACGATTTTTATATTCATTTTTATGATTATTTGTATTGTTTGAAATACACATATACTGTCATTTTAATTTAATTAAAGTATTTAAAAAATTCAGTAATTGTAATAGCAAATAATTGAATAATAAAATATTTAAATTACTTAAAGAAAACTGTTTCGCAATTAAAAAGATAATACCGTGATGAGCACGTTTCTATTAATTTTACAAAAAAGATGATTGCTAAGTAACTGATGAAAATAATTCTTCGCTTATCTTAGTTTCAAATGTAAAATAATGAAAAATTAACATATAAATATTTGGTATGCAAAAAAATTGTAAGACATCATCATTAAAGAAGTGTATATTTAATATTCCAATATCAATGTTTGTATTTTAAAAATTTATTGGAAAAAGTATATGAATTATAAACTGAAAAATAAAAATTATAGTATATACAACGATGAAATCTGGTTGCAAATGACAGAACAATTTTACATGAGATTATAAAATTGATAATTACGTAATTTTAAAATTACAATTTTTATGTAAAATTTCATTAAATATAATTATTAATCAGAGTAAATGATTTTTACTCTATATATTAAGTTAGAATTCCATGATAATCAAAGTAAGAAAAAAAGAGAAGAAAAAACATACATAGATACGATCGAATGCATTTTTTTAAGAAATAAGTAAAATTGTTAAGTATTTTGCATAAATTCAAAGAGTACATTTAAAAAAATGCCTACAAATATGTTAAAGCAATAAATTTATATGAATTTTAATAAAAATAAATAATTTAAGTAAATATATAAATATACAATTTATTACGATGTATCAGTTTTTTACATCAGCATTGAATGCACATATGATTTATACAAATCATTAGAAAAATTTTATATAAATGTGTTATTAGAATTATTGCAGACTGTAAAGAAATCAAAAATTGTTTCTTTCTGATATAACGTTTACTGTATGAACAGAAGAAATTTTCATCCATTTTCAAATTAAATTCAGTTCATTTGTATTGAAACTACCAATAAAAATATCATATAGAGGATATGTAACTTAAGTAAACCAATAAAAAATTATTAAACACAACATAGTCTTCGTTTAATTTTAACGTGGTTTGAGAAGCTTAAGTAACAAATACGATTAAAATTAAAGTAATACTAATGCAATTTTATTTTTCTTGCAAGGAAAGTTGTATACAATTTTTTTGTGTTTATCTTCAAAATTAGACTGAATTTTTATAGGTATAAGAACAGTTTGAAACAGTATGGCTTATTATGGCTCATTTTTTATAAATACTGGGTAATTAAAAGAATTAGTTGATTTAATGCAACATTAATACATGTTAATATATTGACACGTATACTATATATCTTTCAGAATTAAAAACACGTAACATATTGTAGTATTCATCCGTCAATATTTCTTAAATATAACTATAGTTGTACTATTCTTACACTAAGATTCTAAGACATTTTATAAATGTGAGTTAAAAGTAATAGTAAATATTTGTTTGTCAAATTTTGAACAATTATAAATCTGGTATTCGTCGAAGTTCTGAATGCATATTGAATAATAAAATCTTAAAGAAAATTTAAAATATGAAAATAGGTCAAGTTAATAGAAATTAACATTTGATCATGAAAATAGGTTTTATTAAGATTATTAAGATGACATTGATAACTCTAATCTAATAATATTAGATGATACATTCTGTTATGATACAAGTTGATGTTTACAACCATTTGACAATGTAATCTATGATTATTAACAGTGATCTTTTTATGTACATTTAAAACTTTCACTTGTTGTAATGGTAGAACAAGGTTTAATTTATAATTATATGTTATGCTTGAGATTATATATGAATCCACGCGAATAGTACGCATACGTAAATATGATTACGAATGCTGTTAGATTAGTGAGTAGAAATAGATTTTGTAAATGGAGGTAACAAATATACAATAACATACATTGCTTATAACAATATATTATGTAATTCGTGAATTCAAATGAAATACATACATGGCGCGCGAGATATAAAACTGCGTACGAATAAGTTCGTCGTAACTTTGTTTACTAAAACATACCCAGTTTATTTGATATGATACATTTAATATTTGTATATATATTTTAGATCACACAAATTTATATATAGTTATAACATTTCCAATTATTACAACCTTTTAAAACATCTAACAAACGTTAATTAGATGATTTTAGAAGTTTTTGTTCCATATAAGATATGCAAATATTATATACATGCAACCATTTCATATATATATTTATATTCTTGTTAATGATGCTGTCAAATAAAATTTAGGACAATAAACTCAATTAAAATACTTCATTTATAGACCAATTGACATGAAATTACATTTAATTAGAAATACAATTTAATTAAAGTTTTCAAATTGTACATTCGCGATTTACCGATATTATTTTGGAAAGAACATTTGATTTATACATTTTTTATTTGCTGATATATAATTTTTTAAATGAATATTTTCAAAATGCAGAAATTTCAAGTCATGCCCTTAAATTTACTTTAACCTATTCTTAGATCGACGAACAAATTTGGAATCACAACTAGATTTACAATTTGCTGCGAGACAAATTTTCATACTTTTAATCGCTAAACTGAAAACGTTGGAATTATACCATTAAGATAATATTAATTGATCCCGGAATATATTAAAATAGTCAAGAGTTATATATTATCTATTATACGAATATTGGTGTTACTTGAATTGGTATTTTGTATTATTTTTCTGAATTCTTCATTGCTCATAAGTTCAGTTCGTTTAACAAAATGAATTCATATTTGATATGAATTTGTAAATATTGGTCGTCTCATATCATAAATATTATTTCTTTGTCATAAATATTTTCACGAAATTTGACTGATAAAAGAATGTATCTTTTCTTTTCTGACAATAGAAAAAACGGAGGGTAAGCATTCCAATGAATATTTTATTTTACTGTACTTCGGATACATTATGCTTACGAAGAAAAAAATGATTTTTTCATTTTCATTTAATAAATGCTCGTGGCGTAATCCACTCCGCAAGAAATTTTATTTTTGAATGTTAAATTAAGAATTTTTCTAATTTAACATTGTCAAAACAGTTAAAAAATTTCACTGTTTTGAACATTTTTTTTTCAACGTCGGCGATAAATTATTTCTAATTTCTATGCGCATGAGAATCTTGAGAAAATAAATACAATGTTTGTCATCATTAAGACTTAAATACCAGTTATATGTTTTATTATCTCATTAAACTCTATGGATACAGAGAAAAATAATCGCTTCGAATAATTTCGTACGTTTAATTAACGCCATTCATTTATTTGCGTTAAATAATTGTCGCTCAATAAATAAATAATTGTGCCTTCGTTTTCGATTATCATGCATTATTGAATAATTTTGGCATTCGATGCAAATTTTATGATATATAAATATGTCTGAGGACAATTAATTAATGAAAATGATATATAATTTTATAAACAGTATGTTAAAGTAAATTTCCATTAATTAAAGCAAATAGTTTTATCGTTATTATAGTACTCTTACTAATTATTAAAGTATTTTTATTTTATTGAAATTCTGTTTAATCATAATAATTTTAATCCTTCAATTATTCATACATACTAGGAAAATTATAAGAGATTATTTATTAAATTAGAAAAGTCGAAAGTTAAATATTCTTAATTTAATAAATGGGCTATAATTATTTTTAAGCTTAATTCCAGTGTAGGTAATGATATTTAATTATATTTATTGCAGAATGTTGGTTAGAGCAATAGGGAATAAAATTCAATCGTGATGAAAATTTTAAAAATTTATTTGACTAAATATTTTCATATGTGATTATTTATAAATGTGAAAAATTAATGTATTTTTGTAATATGTTTTCAAATAAATTATAAATTATAATTATATTTTAAAAACGTATTTTCGATAATATGTATGAATTTATACAAGAAATTCATATTGAAATATTCAGATTATATATGATGTATAAATTTAAATTAAAATTATAATTTATACTTTAATATAATTTAACTTTCCAATCAATCTGTAGTATTTGATAATTTCTGTAAATTGTTATTATAACTATCACAATAATATTTGAAAAAAATATTATATTAATTTTATTACTAATATTTATTGTAATATATTAATATATTTAAATAATATCATTAATATTATTTGAAATTTAATAGTACTCATGACATTATTTATCAAATTATACCCTCGTTATACGATATTACAATTATACATGATTATTTTTCTGAATTTATATCATATATAACATATCGTAATAACCGTTTTTATATGTGTGAAATATTATTATTATTCGCCACTTCATTACATCTGATCATATTTTTTATTAAAGTTTTTATAAATAATCATTCATGAAAACGGACTTTTGCTTATACCATCACGAATGAATAAAATCGAACTTATTAAATAACGTAAAAAAGGTATCATATAACATTTTCATTCGACGTTGTTGATATATATACAAATCATATATAAAAATTCGTTAATTTTAACTTGATGAAACAACTTATGACTGATTTCTTTTCACTACGTCGATGTATAAATACTCTCTCGGATTTTAGAATAGTTTTGGTCCTCAGGTTAATAAAGAAATATCCTGAGGTTGTCTGGTGGATTCAGTTATACTGTCTTTATTAAAGTACTCGAATTGAACAAATTTGTAATATTTCTTCTTCATCGATTTTAAATAAAAATATACGATTTTCATTTTATTACAATCTTTCCACCAGTAATGCAGATTATATGCGAAGTACCTGAGGATATTTCTGGCACATTATATATGTACATACGTTACGTACTGTGCGACACTTACCGATTGATGTACAGAGGTAGTATTGCGAAACAGGAAACAGATCAATGAGCATGGAATACATGGAATACAATATACATGCAAAGAGTTAAGGTTACAATATCGATTGGCTTTTAAGGTACATATTGTATTTATAAGTGTATATTGTTTATCTCACCGTTGTTTATTTATTATATATCATTTGATATTTGTAGCTTATTCTGTTGTGAAATATCTTACGTTGGCTTCAGTTAGTGCAAAACACGATTTTACAATACAAAGTTGTAACTATCTTCAGCCATTATTATTTATTTACAATTCAACATCTCACAAATTAAGCTCGGATTACACCTTTTTGGTGTATTCACCAAGCTACAGAACAGTGTTCTACGTCTAAAATTTGTTCCCAATACTGGAATCCCGTATCGTAAAATTGGAAATATCGAAGAATAATATTTAAAATGTGAATTTAATTATTTTACGACATAGTTTCCTCAGAAGCGATTGGATTGTTAATGTCACAGAACATGTGATTTTATATTCTTATCCAATTTTCTCGATTATTAAAAGTGAGATGAACAATATTTTCACTTGAACTCACACATTATATATGTACGTCTACTGTAATTATTTGAATCATCAAGAACGATATAAATTGTACGTTACATCTTACGCAGTAGTGATTGTATGTACGTTAATATGATATGATACGTAAATAACGTCGTTTATATCTATCGCAAAGGAATGCCATTGTGGATGTAAGAAGTCTGCAAGAGCGCGCCGGGACTCGTTACGAAAATTTTCTAAGACGCATGAAAATCAAATTTGCGACTTGTCGAAGTCTTACGCTGTCATTACATGTTCTTTTCTGACACTTTTTGTCGATTATATTAATTTGACATCCGTCAGTTTTTATTTTTATGATTTCAAGGTAAATCATTAATTTTATTAATTTTCCTATTTGAACAGTTTATTTCTCGTATATTAAAGCAACATCGATTCACACCCAGTTTACAATTTTGTGAAATTTATATCGCAATTAATATTTTGATTTCATTTTAACATTTTATTTGTAACAAAGTAGAGCTGATTTTAATCTTTGTTTTTTTAATATACTTACATGAATATAATTTATTTCGTATCTAGAAAGCAAGAGAAGAATGATAAATTGTTAACAAATTACGAACAGTAACGACACGAGAAACTGGCTACTTTTCATGGCCGGTATTAGTAACTTTCTATCACTGCACTATCTTTTGTTCAGAATCAGTTTTTAATTTGATTGTTTTTGTCTCGTGTATCAGGCTCGAAAAAACTGTTATTTATGTTCATTTTGGATCTATGATCTTGGTTCTTACTTTATGCGATTTTAGTACTCGACAATCATTAGGAGCAATAATCATTCTTCTCTTGATGAATATGTACATCAATCAAAGATGGAATTTTTCAATTTATATTAAACTTTAATTTTAAATTTGATGAATATCGTTCGATAAACAAATTGATAAATAACATCGAATTTTAAATGAATTCTTAGTTTTATTTCTTCTTTCATTTCATCATTAGATGTGATTGGATTAAAGAACAAAATATGTTCACGTAAAGTGAAACATAAAGCTTAGCAATAACGTTCGCTTAATTTGATTTTCAACGCAAAGACCGAGTCACGAAGAAATACAATACCTTCATGGTCTTTGGTTTCATTAATTTTTATATTTTTTATTACGATTGAGCGAAATTTTTATTTCCAGTTGTAATGCTACAGATTTTTATACCGATCTGAGTCATTGCAACATTAACAGTCTTTTACTGTTACTTTTTATATACGGAAACAACCTCGAAATTGAACTTCCACGAAGGATTCTTTTCCTCGCAACTGTATTCATTTCGCATTTCGTTTCCCGGAAAGTCCTTCGCTCGCAGATATGTTCCATTGTTCCCAGAATCGCTGCTGTCTTCGCATACGCAGTATGCAGACGAGGTCACAAAGAGTATTCCCGATAAGGGTTAAAATTTTTTTATATTATTTTGCTCAAGTACATCAAGTGCTTTAAATAACTCAGTTTTCTGATAATGCAGCTTATACTTGATTCTAACATTTTACAAATCATTTTTTATGCTTCTTTTTAATTATATAATATGTAATAATGTTAAAAATATTATATTAACATATAATACACAGAAATTATTTTCGGATGTCTGAAAAATATATGGGAGAAAGATATTTAATGAAATCAATGATCAATCTCTGGAGATTTTCAAATGTATTTTTGTGAAAATATTGACTCTTTTATAGAAAAAATATTTTCTCGGAAGAAAAAAATTCTTTAGATAAAAATTTAATACATTTATATAACTAATTGCCATTAAAATGATTTTAATTCTAGTAAAAAATAATATATACATCATATATGTTAGCATATAAGAATACAGTATATGAATCATAGTGAATTTTTTTTCTATACAAGCTGTTAGTTAACTATAATTTTTAAAATATACATTTAGATCACGCATATCTTTTACACGCAATATTTAAACATTAAACGTCTTATTATTCTGTGAAAAGTTTACACATTAAAATATATCATATGTGAATAGATTAATTAATATGTTTTGATTTTATGTTTAAGAACCTTTTCATTTTTTAAGGAAATGGTTTATTACTGAACAGTTATAATATCATTTTAGTGCAATTACGCTGGAATTAATTAATCGAAATATTTTTGTTGTTGAAAGCGTAATATTTTTGTCAAGAAATTATTTCATTTTCTAATAAAGAGATATTTAGATTCAACTAAATGCTTTATAATAAAAAAACAAATTTGAATTTAAAATATACTCTAATAAACTGGATGCTAACTGCATAAAGTGTTGTATTGATATGTACAACCTTTCCTCATTTTTCTGATATATGAATTAATTTACTTTTAAATTTGCTGTTTTATTAAATCGTAAATTATGTATTTTGTTATTATTTTATTTCTTCCATTTTAGTAATAAAACATTTTTATCGTTTGTTTATTTATTTATTTTGTTTATATAACGTTATGCTATATAATTAATAATAATATTTGCTTGGCATTTTTCGCATTACAACGTGGCGTAAAAAATTATCTTTTTTACCTTAACTAAATTTCGTTTTACAAAAATATGAATGAAAAAATAAATGTATTACTACATTATTGTTATGATATATGAGCTTTTATGAAATTAGAACTGTCACTAACATAATAAAATATAGCATTTAAATATATATTTTCAATTATATTATAAATGTTAAAAAAATATTAATCTACTGAAGAATATTCAAGTTGGATTACATTAACAACTCGTTAATTCTACAAGTAGATCTTATTCTAATAAATTTTAATTTACCTAATAAAAAATAAATATACCTGATATTGATATTTTTAAAATGGTACTAGTAGTAATGTGCATGTGTGCTTGTATGTGTGTATATATATATATATATATATATGTTATAAATTACACAGGAAAAAAATATATATGAAAAATTAATTTTTTGGAATATAAAAATACTATAATGTTATAATAATAAGAGGATGTATCTGAAAACTAATAATTTTGCTATTAAAAATGTATAGTATAAATATTATTTCAATTTTAATATTTTCAAACTTAGTTTATTTGCTTTTACTTTTTCCTCATTTTATACACATATTCTCAATATACTAACAATTATAGTTTTTTTTTATCATTTATTTTTTCTTGCTTTAAGCGTAATAATTTATGTTAAATCTATTTCCTTGTAGAACCGAAATCTTTCCCATTAAGAATTAGTAAACAAAAACCAAACAATTTTAATTATACTATATTATATTATACTTGTTAAAAAGTTAATTACAAGAATTATTAGATTATACAAAATTAAGTTAAAAAAATATTTAAACAATGTTTAAATTTGGAATTGTAAAATGTAAACAATATACATTAAAAATAATATACTTATTTAAATCTAAGGAAATATTTGATGATATAAATACCTATTCAAAAACACAAAATAATAATATAACAAATATTCTAAAGACTCAGATATATTACTTCTGTGACTTCATTTTAAATTTTATTATATAGTATATATTTGTTTAATATAATATGAATGCCTTCTTTTATTAATTCTTGTTTGTTGATTTTAGTTTGTTCAGTAAAAGATTCATTATTTGTTTAATAATACATTTTAAAACAAATTTTAAATACAATTATTATTTTTAGTTTTTAGTTTTTAAACAAAATAAATGTAATTTTTTGGAATTATATTTAAAAATTTGTATTATAAAAATATGCTTTTGTTGGCAATATAATCTAATATTATTTTAATTTTAAAAAGCATTTAAACAAAATAAAATTTATTTCATCTTTCTTAGTTTTATATATATTTCAAAAATAATAAATGATAGCAAAATTTAAATAAAAATATTCAATATTTTTTCTCACTCAGCACACAAGTTTACATAAAACACTACTTTGAATAAATTTATTTGTTTACATATTTGATAATTAAATTAAGCTGTATTTTGAATAACTTAATAATTAGAAAAATCGTATATTACTTCTATAATTTATTTTACAAATTAGTGATTTAAATTAGAGCTGGTCTTGATAAAAGTATTTGACAAAATTCGTATATTTATTAAATTAATATAATTTAATTACTATTAAATTTACCAAATCCTGCATGATCTACGTAAGATAATTTTAACTGGATCTAATTTTAACTGGAAATCGAATTCTTGTATAAGCAGAAAGTTGAGCGAGAGAAACGGTTCATTATAAAAATAATGCGATTACATTGGTTATTGTATGACGAGAAAATTGGATTTTAAAATGTCAATCAATGGTAATTACGTTATTCAGAAAATTATAAATGTAAGATCGATATTTTTTCTATCTAACGTGTAAATTTTTATGTTTTTTCGATCTGAAGTTTTAATTTTAATTAAAAAATTAACCACTTTCAATTTATCAACATTTTAGTTTCAAGTATACATTTTTTCATTTAATGCTTTTAATTTAATTCCCTTCGTTCTAGTAAATCTAATTTTAATCGGATGATACAGTTAGTTGAAGAGGATTACTTTTAAATTCATGTAAGTAATCATATGACTTCTTTCATCAACGTCATTCAAGAAGTAAAACTATCTTACGACAATTTTTATGTATTACTTCTATCTCGATTAATAATACATAATTTTCAATTTTATTAAAAATGGAAGATAAATGATGACTGACTAAAGATTTATCTTTATCCCTCAACAAGTTAATGTATATGATATAGATGATTAAATAATGGAATATATTGATTAAAAAACTTATCTTTTGTCATTGTTGTTTAGAAACGAATCATTATTTATTAATATGTATTCTTATGCATATCTTATTCTCATTTTACAAAACACTGAGGAAAATAATACAAAAACTAACGTTATTAAAGTAATTGTATGTATAAACCTGTCAGTAAATTAAAAGAATTACTATTTTTATCAGTATAAAAGAATTTTTTAAATTATAAAGCAACATTCAATCCTGTTTTAACAAAATTATTCCTTTTTAAATATATTTTCATTTTTAATCAAAGGACACATTTTAAATATAATAGAATCTTTTTTAAATTATGCTAGGGAAATTAATGGATTAAATCACGCTATAATTTTGAATCTGTCATTATTTAAAGCACTTGTCGTATAATCGCTTCACTTGGACATGTTCTAACTTATGACACGACACACGCACGCATTTATACTCACGCTAATAGTATAAGTCAGTAGTCAGACGCGGCCATTGTAATATGTACAAGCATAGAAGAAACTTCATGTTGCCGAAGACCTACTGTTAGTAAATTTCGCTATTCACTTTATTAAAATATTATTCTGTCTTACATTATATACAAAAGTCAATAAGAATGTATTTTTATTTTACTCTTCGTCTTCATTTTTCTATATCCATTACTATAATTATGTTATGTATGTACAATGTTTATGAAGCATTTGAAAAGCGAAAAATCGCGTTAATTATTTATCTTATTGGAATATATACGAATAGAAAATATTTATAGAAAAGTGTAAAATAAGTTCCAACACGGTTTTAAAAATATCTTTGAAATCGTTCACAATGTAAAGATATGACATTTTGATTCATAACATGTAATTTTATATTACAGCTGCTGTGTGCTTTCTTATCGGAAACGACAAGGTACTTCGCTTTGAATTTATCTTTGTTTTTAGACTTGTGTCAATTGAAATGTTAATGTAGTTTATGTTATAAGGTTAATACTGTGTAATACTTTAATCGTTTTATTAAAATGAATAATATTGTTAATTAATAAATTTAATAAAAATGAATGAAAACTGATTTTTTAGGAAAAATAGCTTTTAAATGTTTAATTGATAAATTTAAATAACCAGTTGTTCAACTTAAAAAATTTTGAAAACTATTGATTCTTGGGAATCGATTTACAATTTTTATTATAATATAATTTCATGTATTAGCACTGGACAATTATAAACATTTTAAGAAGTTTATACAAATTATATTAAAAAATTAAAAATTAAATAAATTAAAAGTAACTCAGTAATCAGTGCTATATTCTTGGAAATTTTGTTTAGATATAGTATTTATATTGTACATATAGCACACACAACCAATAACTTTTTAATTTTAATGTTTTTGTGTTATTTAAATTTCATTTACGATGTCATTTCTTTCCATAACTAACTTCGTAAGAGTATATTTTTTACGATAATGCACAGAAGAGAAAATTTAGGTGTTTTTTCATGTTATTTTTATTTATAATGATGTGAGAAACAGAAAATAAGTTATCAAACAGATTATTGAGACGCAAAATTGAGATTCCAAGTGTAAATTTGTAATTAGAAATTTAAAAGGCATAAGAATTCCAATTTACACTATATTTGTTTTACTGTTTGTTGAATTTACACAATAATTTTTTTTTTATAATTTTTATTAAATTTACAGAGATTTTATTATAAGATTTTCCAACAGGTACTTTTCGGGCGCAATTTTAATTTGGTTTTAAAGAAAAAATTTGATTAAGCATTTTATTCAGAGCAAAAAATGAGTATTTTCTAAAATATTTGTTTATATTTCTATGAAAATCTAATAAAATAGAATATTATTGTTAGTTTGTTAAAACATTAATTGATTACTAAACAATATTTTCGTTAAATAAAAATATACATATAACTGGTAAAAAATGTGTAAAGACATGTTTTGCTATTAGAAGAGAAATGCATCATTATTCAATTGCGCTGTTAATTTTCCTTATTGAGTTGATCTTATTATCTTTTAATATGAAAAATTTAATCTACGATGTGTATACACCTCTTTCATAAACTTTTTTTTCATTATTGATCATTGTAAAAATATATTTACTACCATTTCACAGACTTTCATCATTAAAATATTCTTCTCGTATTTTTATTCGCGTATCATTTTCAAAATTATTTATTTTTGGTTAAAGTATATGAAATTGCATTTTATTACACCTTGTCGTATGAACGATTTCTTTTTAAGAAAACAAACTTTTTTTATAACTGACTATGTAGGCGAGAAGGATGAAATATAACAAGCCCAGATAGCAAATTGCGCGGACAATTTTAATACAATTGTATTGTGGAAATATTGCGTTATTTTTATAAATTTTTAAATAAAGTAAATCGTAGAATTGTAATAGCAAGTACATGCACATAAAATTTATAACTTAACGAAATATTAATAAAATATTTACATAATTTATGTACAAATTCATATCTGAAAATAACAAAATATATTTACAATATACTGTTACATATATTTATATATCATATTTATATGTGTTTTATGTAATATTTATATACGTGGAGTATGTAATTAATATAAACGGGTTACATAAATATTATGTATATATTGTATAATATATTATAATATGCAATAAAACAAATGATATAATTATTAAACATATTATATTTATAAATTGTCTATATATGTGTTACACTTTATAAATTATTTTATTTAATGATGTCTTATGGTTTTAGAAAGAATAATGTATCTTGTATTAATATATTACGTAATCGTTTCGTGTTTTATGTTGAAAATCGAAGAGATATTAACGTCTTAATATTTAATTATAAATGATATGTCATAGTGTGTCAATTATGTGTTATTTTATGTCAGTTGATGAGTAATTACATATACATAAAAATCTAATATCTAATTTAAATTAAATGCAATATAAATATGATAACAGTGTATATGCATGATATTATATATTATTTATATTATATATAAATATTATATAATAATAATTACTGATTTAAAAGAAAATATTAATACGTTATTACTTTTAGTGAAATTTAGAATTTACTCTCATAACTTTTAAACGAGAATATAAAAAATGCTAATTATTAATCGAATGTTTAATTCTGTTTTATATATGTATATGTCGCACATAATTGTATCAGATATCACAATATTTTTCTCACACAGAACATACATTACGTATATTAATTTTATTTTATTAATTATACGATATATAAAAATCTCAAATTACGAATTATATGCATATAATTGACACATACGTAATTTTACCTACCGTTCAGAAATTTAAAGTGCCATCATCATATGTCAACACATGCGACACATATTGCGAATATATTAATGACATGTAAATTGTACATTGAAATATGCCACTTACTACTACAGAGACTACACCGTTTAAATAGTTCTTAAATTTTCACTTATTTAACTCATTTTATGTCTTACATACCAAACGTATCACATGTGTGACGCATAATGTAATGCAAATATATTTGCCACATTTGAAATGACATAAACACTACTACAATTATATTTCAATATTTCTTAAAAGTGTAACACATTTCAATCGATATCTATTCGTTGTTTAATTTATTCATTCAAATAATCAAATGCACTATTATATCAATTTTATATATTTTTGAAAAAAAAACAAAGACATGCACAAAATATTAATTTTGCATAATAATTGCCCAAGTATGCGTGCAAACGACATGCTGCAAACGTTGAGCAAATATTACAATGCTTTTTCATATTGAAAAAGCAAAAAATTTCGGAGTGCATACGCATGCAAAAACGTGTCGTTTTGCTATCTGGGTTTAGGTTGATGTTGATCGATGTAATCGTGCAATCAACGACTTATCATACGAGGATCTCCTTCGGGAAGTCCTCGGTAAGCAAATCCTACAAGTATTTGTCGACACAGTTTTCGGCTTCATCAGGCGGACTCGGCTCGCTGATGCTGAGTATAGGCAGCCCGAAATGGACTTCCACGCTGGACTCGGGTCTTGTGTTATCGCAACTCTTGGAGTGAAGGTCCGCGTCCAATTTGCGGTGATGATGATGAACGTGTTGGCGACTCGACTTGCCCAGGTCGGGCTCGCACGAACGTCTGTAACATCTGAGGAACTCTAGC
>JABFOX010000671.1:0-15471 GCA_022817665.1 Axea sp. ZL-2020
TTATAAATATATACATATATACGAAAATGTATATATAAGTTTTTTTTTATTTTTATTTATTTTTTACTAAATATAAAAAATATATATATATAGATGTATATATATATAATCTCTTGTAATAAACCTGATAGCCAATAAATTTTTATATAACAATAAACACATCTTTCAACAAACAAATTTAGAATATATTTAACACCATCTACATGTATGTATTTGTCAATCGGAAGCACATTTATGCCTTTTGTTAATATAACTAATATTACATTTTTCACAAAATTGTTTGATCTTAATGTCATTTCGTCGAACGATATTTCGTATTCGATTTTTTGACATTGATTTATCACTTTTATCTTTAAATATTTTAATTTTGTTTATTTCATTGTTTGGTAATTTTACCTTTCCACTCCTTAGACGAACATCTTGGCTTCTGAGTCGAATTGATGAACATTGTTTTTCATTTTTTGTTTTGTAGTTGCTTTCTTTGTGCCAAGTTTTATTGATATTTTTAGTTCCCTCATCTTCAATTTTAATAGTTATTTTACTAAAATCTATGTGAATCTTATCTTCTTTATTTTGTTGATTTTCTTTTGACTTATCTTCTGAAGATGATTCAGAATACTCGACAGTTCCATTCTCTACTTTAATCAACGATGAATTATATTTATACTTTTTAGACTGTTTTAAATTTGTTGTTTGTTTCCGCTTGGTAACTGATTGGTAATTAACATCAGTTTTTCGTGGCCTTAAAACTCTCAAACCAGATTCTTCCTTAATTTTTACGGGAGTAATTTTTGTTTGTGTTCGAGACATATCTAATTGTATACAAGGTTCTAACGGCACTCGTGAAGTTTCAGATTGTGTTCGAGGAGTATCAGTATTTTTCTTTTTATTTAAAACATAATCTACAGAATTCCTTCGAGGACGTAAAGTTCTTGATTTCGAAATATCTCCTATAACAGTTGATTTACTGAAAGGATTCTGTAATTGTTTCAATATATTTTCCTTAACTGATACTAATTCAGATAACGGTGGTCGTTTTTCGGAATCATTTTCAGGAATATCAACTATCACAGGTACAGATAATTGAATTTTGTCAGAGCTTTTATCACTTGTTATATTCTGTACTGAAGGTAATCTAGAATTATGGGGAATACTGGGAACTAAAACTTGAGTCGGTTGAATTAACATATCTCCAGGTGACGTTAGAAGGCGTTGTTTTGTGCAGTCTTCTCGGTGGTAATAACAGCGACAATAAGAATCACTCGAGAAAGGAGAAAATCCATTTTTTACCATAGAAAAACGATTTAAAAAAGGTGTGCTAGGTTTCAAAACAGTTTCTTCCAAACTATCTACATCAATAGGTTCTGTTTTTATTTTAAAATTTCCTATGTGAACCATTGGAACAATAATTTTGTCAGTCTTATCTTTTCTCATCCAAGATAACTGACTTTTAAGATTTTCATCAGTCTTGATACACTGAATGTAAAATTTATGAAATTCTTCTAGTTTATAACTGCATCGATGACACATTTGTTTCGGTAGCATATCCATTTCATGAATCTGTAAATATAAAGAAATATATGTATACAAACGGTATATGAATATTTTTAAACTTAACAAATATACATTTTAAGATTACATACAATATAAAAAATATAGTAAAATTTATGTTTTTATATTGAAAATACAAAATTATATGCATGAATTATCAAACTGAATTAAATTTTAATAAATTAAGGTTTAAATATTTTTATAATACTGCATTAAAAACAGTATATTGCAAACAAAATACAGTATTTGTATATAGTGTGTAAAATATTTATGTATAATGTACTCGTACATTAAAAGACCTTTCTGATTAAAAATTATAACGACCATAAATTTTTAAATTCCCTTATTAATATCATAAATAAGGGTTATTGAACACAGCATCAAATAGCTTCTTATGATGAAAATCTTATAAATATAAATATAAATAAATATTTTACAATAAAATTTTAAAAATAAAGTATGGAAGACGTGATAAGGATTTTATTTTTAGAAACCATGAACATCATTCCTTTTCAGGTAAAATCATTCAAAGGTATAAAAATTATAAATTCAGTATTTGATTTTTTAACATTTCAATTTTTCAACAGAAATCCTATTATAGAATTTATAGATACAAATATGAACATTTTAGAAATTTATCAGAGAAATAAAACATTTATTTGACACCGTTCAGAATTTAATCACAGAAAGATATATTTTTGCTTGTTCTATAAATGTTTTATGACAATCATTACGTGGAATCGAATAGATTGTATCACAATTTTTATCAATTGCTTCTTTATCTCAGCTTTTTGTACAGCTTACGTGGTTTTTATTTTTATGTTAGAATATTATTTTTATAATATATTTACACAAAATTAATAAAAATGTAAGATATATTTTTAATATATGTTGATATTTTGGTTGTTTATTGTGGGTATATGTGTTACATTGAAAACTGAAATATTTTAATAATTGTGTACATTTTTCAACATATATATCAATCAACGCTTATAGTTAATAATTATTCATTAAAGTGCCTTTCAGAATATTAATATTTTCATAATAGTATCTTTGAACAGATAGAAGCATGCTTTGATATTTGTTTGATGATATCTACACAAAACAAATAAAAAGATATATGATTCGTGAATATAGAATTTCAGCAACCATCTTATTAATCACAATTATAGTATCATTTTAATGATGTTAATATTTAAATAGACAAGCCATTAAAAAAGAGATCTTTTTTTAAATACACAAAAATAATTAAAAATTATTATTAAAAAGTATTGTGATAATCTGAATAAAATAAAATAATAATTTATCATTATCAAAACTAATTTAACGTGTTTTAGTTATTCAAGATATTCAAATTTAATACATGACTTTATGTCTTTATTTTTCTGCTTTAATTTTATACAACACTGTTAAGTTCTTACGTTCTTTTGTAACAATGATTTTTAATAATAACAATTTTTTACAAATGTGTTCTGTTATATTATTTCTTTATTATTTAAATATTAACTTTTATTTATATTTTTATATACATGTAGGATTTTTATATATAACGCGTCAGTATATTCTGCATTAAAAACTAAATTCTTCTTGATAATATTAAAAATTACGTGAATATTGTCATTTTAATGGTAGATTTGTTTGACTAGAAAAATTTTCCTGAAAAATCAAAATATCGCAAAAAAAAGTTTTTTTATACATTATATTAATTGGTAAATTTATGTTTTACATGTTTAAAACACATAATATATGTATTGATGCAAATATATAATTATAATATTTTGTAAGATTATCCTGAAAACTTGTCATTTAAAGTTTCTATGTGAAATCTTGAATTTGAGTGTTAAACTATAACCATCATTAACTCAAAATTATTAGATTTTTTTTAAATGAATAGTTTACTCGACAACGGTTACAAATGGTTTAAATATTAAGCAAGTTGATTGTCTAGGAATTGTGATATTCAGTTCCGAACATAACATAATTTGTATTAATTTTTATGGAGAAGGCATACCATAATTCATTTTATTAAATAAACTAAAAATCAGATTTGATTATAAAAAAACTGAAGAATAAAACTTTAAACATAGCTTTATAAAAGAATATTTTTTGAAACATTTTTTTACTGTTGAGTTTCTTCGTTTTCAAAGGATAAATAGTGACATTTTTTATGGTAGGAACCTATGTCAGATTAATAAGTATAGATCAGGCAAAAGCGCATTATATTTAAAAAAATACTTGAATTTACATCGATAAATAAAATTAAAAATGATTGAACTAAATGTGCAATAATATGAATTAAAAAAATCGAATGAATATATTATAATATTTCAGTAGTTATTTAGAATTAATTTATAAACAACGTTACAAATTAATGCGTAATAGTAAAGTGTTTACTATTATGTATTTAATATATTACTTATATTAAATGTAATAGTAAATGTCAATGTAACCATTAATTAAATCACAAATTAAATTAAAATATAACCATTGAAATTTTACTAACTGATAAAATACAGTATTAAGTGTATTTAATTTTTTATATAAAACAACTAATGAAGTTTGATGTTTTCATATTACTTGATATGTTCATGTGAAATATAAGAAAGTTAATATTTGTTTTTATCAACTCTAAATTTTGTACTGTCAATGTCAATATCAGTGTCAATTTTAAATTTATTAACTTCCTAATGAAAATCATATGAGCTTTTATTGAAATCTGAATACATTTACAAACTTCTATATGTTATTTTGCATTTTATGATGTTAGAACCACATTTAAATTTTACAAACTTAAAAACCTTAGCATTAAACTCATATTCAAAATTCTTCCAAAAAATTAAACAAATAAATAGATTACATTGCAAAGATATTTTTTTTAATATAAAAATATTTCTTAATTTCAATTTGTTTAAATTAAATTTTATAACTTTATACATATAAATATGAATTTATTTAAATTGAAATATTTCTATGTGATTTAGTAACAAAAATAAATTATTTTTGTTATCATGAATTAGTTTTGCAACTAAAATTAGATAATTTATATATTATATTCTTAAAGGATACTCATCACTAAATATGGAAACTTATTCATATTTAATTTTATTTATAAATTATGTAAAATAAATCACATTTTTAAACAAATAATTTTTTTATCAAATTAAACGTTTCAAAATCTTTATTAACATTACTTTAAATTTTTTGCGACCAATTCTAATCATTTTAATTCTAAAACAAATTGAAATACAAATATTATGGACAATATTTTATAGGTACTTTAAATTTTACAGTTATCTGTACATTTTACCTTTTTTTGCATATTACTATTTCAGTTAATAGAATGTAATACATTTAATTAAGCAACACATACACACGTGTTGTATATATACATTGAGCATTAATGTGTTATATTTTATGATTCACGATCACACAAAACCAGACAATTATTATTATTATTAAAATCAAAGAATAGCAAATTTTTAACATTTCCTATACAATTTATTATTTGATATAAACTATTTCACTGTATCGCTGTGTTAATGTAGAATACTCCTTTTCTTATTATCATTTATTCATAATTATCTAATGTTTATAAGTACATTTATACACAATAAATATATAAAAATAAAAAAATTGTTTTCTTTAAATTGACTCAATTCTCAGTGTAAAAAAATGAAGTTTCATTAAACCATTTTAAACGTTCATAATTCATAATAAAAAACAGGTCACATCCTTGTACATTTGATAAACTGCAAAAAAATTATTTGACTAAAAGTGTTAGTTTACATATCAAATTGTTTCATTCATTTTGCTAATTTTATCCGTTTAATAAAAATTATCTCTTGCTAATTTTATATGTGTAAGAAAAAAACAAACTGGTAAAAAATGATAAACAGTCGTTCATTTATAGGAGCATATATGCTAAGTGTGACGCGCAAACCTATAATGTAACTTTATACAAAACATGATGTTAAGCACAGAACTGTCAGTGAGAAAAATTCTAAATGACGAATGATCGTTTATCTGGCAGTTTTTACGTAAATTCAAACCCTGCTAGAAAAGCCCGAAAACTGCGCTTCTTCTACGGTAGGGTAACACGCAGCAAAATGAGGGGTAAAGAGGCAAAGGGAGAGGGTTCAAGGGAAGGTTACGCTATGCGCGTCGCGACTATGGATACACTCACCGAGATTGGCAGCACAGCGTGTATTTTGTTAATGATAGCTTCCTTTTTGTCAAAGAGATCGATTGATATCTCCGAATGTTTGCCACATAATCGGCAAATACGACAAGCTTCCAAAGTTTCCATCTCTGTGTTGGCCGCGCAATGCACCAAGCAGCCCCGATAGATTGCGCGTTTTCCCTCCGTTATCTTTGACTGTCGACACTTTGCTGTAAGCGATCGTCACGCCACGTTGCGTCAATTTCGTGCAAGACAGATATTTCTCCCGTTTGCTATAAAGCTCCAGAATCGACTGACAAACGAATAATTCGCAGAAACGATGCCATGGATATTTTTTAATAGATTATAAATTACTAACATTAATTTAACAATGCATTTAAGTTGTACTATTATGTTTTAATTGTTCCAATTTTTTTAAAATTTATAAACAATTGTTTTTAATAATTTCATAAGCTCAATTTAATAATAATTAATAATTCATAATAATTGATAATGCTATCAATATAAATAGTTATCAAAGTTATAATTTTTGTTAATCTATCATTCGTTATAACATAAGTAACATATTTTTTAGCTAAACTACTTTTGTCTGACTAGTACCACGAGAATCTCCTTATTTCTTTCGCTAAGCTGTATACATTTTGATCGAGACTTTCTGCCGCACTGCGCATTAAGACACGGAACTAAATCACGTCGGTAAAACAGAGTAAATTAATAAATTATTCAGATTAGGATATTTATTTTAAAAAATAACAATTAAATAATAGTTTCAAAATTAATCAATTATTATTTAGAATTGATTATTATTATTATTATTATTTGTTATTAAAAAAATATTACTTTAATATTAGTACTGCGCAGCAACATTTACAATAAATTCATAATTATAATTCATAATAATAAGAACGTATAATTATGTTTTTATTAATCTATAAGAAATTAATTGGTTTTTTTGTTTTTAAATTTACAATAAAATATGGGTTGTATATACGATTATATACTTTATTAATTTTGTTTAAACAAATTATGTAAATACCATGTACGGTCAGTAGAATTATTACACAAATAACATAAAATATCAATTAGAATACAAATATTTAAAGCGTTATAACAAAAATTAAAACTTTATATATTTAAACAAAAATATGATTTTAATTATTGGGTGAAATATTCTGCAAAAATGTGTATATATATATTTAATTACAAAAATAATATCTCGATATTGATTTGTTCAGTTTTTATAAATTATGCGTAATATGTTATAATTTTAGCCTATAAACGCTATTAATATTATATTAATAATTATCGAAAAGTTGATTTTTTATTAACAAAATGAAATCCTGAATTTCAAATAATTTATAAAAGACAATGGCAATTACATAAAAAATAGTTACATATTTGCCGTCATTTAATCGTTATACAAAAAAGATATGTAATTATTTAAAAAAAAATTTCTCTCGTTATATCAAGTAGTAATTCATACATTTTAACATAATCTGAAAATGTTAAGTTATTCATATCAATGGCTATATTTAGTTTGGTTTTTATTAATTTAGTTATAAGTATTTCAGATTCATTTCTTATTATATAAAATTTAAAGAATAAATGATTAAGATCTTGACAAGGGGCTCTGCACTTATGTCCATTACTATACTTCTGTTAAAAAATTGGGAAGAGAAGCGAGTGCTATTTCATCTTATTCTCGATTAAAGTTAATTAATTTTCTACTTTTATTTAGGCTATTAAACCATGGCTTATTTTATATTTTTTTTATATGTTGGAAATATTTTTTACCTTTTATTTTGCTTTCTTTGACTGGAAAATTATTTGTTTCTTAATGCATGCCCAGCTTAATTTTTTTGAATATTTCTTGAAATTAAATCTATCATTTATAATGTTGGTTAGATCTAATAATTTTTTGGCTAAGATGTCCACCATTTCGTTGTCTTCTATTCCCATATGGCTAGGAATCCACAGAAATCTGATTTGTTTGTTATCTGTTTTTGTTATTTTGTGTAAGATTTATATTGAGTAGATGGAAAGATCCATATTTTCTTTGATGTTGGGATTTGTTAATGCTGATAATACACTTTCAGAGTTTGTAACTATATATGCCTTTTTTATTTCGAGATCATTTATTATATTTAGTGCTATAATAGCTTTCGCTTCTGTCGCAAAAATGGATGAGTATTCATTTATTCTTTCTTTGTATTTTACCATGCACAAAAGACTCCAAATTCAATCTTATTTCATTAGACGCCCACGTGTTACTACAAGCATTAAAATCTCCACAGAGACTTAAGTCACCAAATTTTTTGCAAAATTGTATGAAGTTGTTTCAAAAGTTTTGTTTTGTGTTAGGGTAATCCGCGTTAAATCTCGAAGAGCTGTAAACAGTAAAAATGTTAATATATTTATTGTTTTTAATTTGAATTTTTTTTAATAGTATTTATGTGAAGTTGTTTTCTCATTTTTGAACAATATTTGGGTATTTATCGTTTATTTTTTCATAGCTTAGAGATTTTTTTTAATAAACCATACTGTATAATACTCCCCTCCTTGTTTGTTTGGTCTTGATGTTGAAACAGGGTTATATCTAGTCAAGTTAATTGATTCCTAGTTTTTTAAGTAAACTTCCATGAAACAGAAGATATCTATACTATACTTTTCTATAAAACTAGGAAGATGATTTAATTTATTTTTGATTGAATGTCAATTCCCCTGTATTTAATGTCATTAAGATTTTTATACTTCATCTCCAAAGATACTGGAAATGTCGCATTCCATGTTTATTTCTTGGCTTTCCATAATATTATATAAAATGGCTTCATCGTTATTATTTTACATTTTAAATGTTAGTTCCTTAGTTTCAGTATTTGATTTTTGCTTATTACTGCATTTATAATTGGATGTAATTATTTTGTATATAGGGTGTTTCCTTTAAAAAATTCAAAGTTATCTTCTTCCTGATTTATGTTAGAAATGTATTTTTCTCAATTTTTTATCTTTTTCTGCATCTTTCAGATATATTTTCTTTTTCTTGATCAATTTTTCTTTTATTTGTCTGTTGATTATTATTTTTTAGTGTTAATAAATTTTTTTTCTCATTTATTAAAATTAGAATTTCTCTTTCTTTATTTCTTTTATTATTTTTCCCCATTTTAATTGAATGCTCTATTTTTCGTGCTTCATCTATCAAATGTTGCATATTAATATTTGTTTTAAGTGTAATTTTTTTTTGCAGGAATGCCTCCATTATTAATTAGGTGTTTACATCACAGTCTTACAGGTATACTATTCTTGAGTAATTAATTTATTTTTAAATATTTCCACATTTTATATTACGATTCAATAAAATTATGCTTGTTCTTATATTTTTAGTTTTGTGAAGTCAAATGTCAAATAAGACTGGAAATTTTTATATTCTAATTAATTACACAACTTTTATACTTTTAGAATCATTTTATTTCCTAAAATAAAAACTCTAGTATAAAAATATAACAAAAAGTAGTTTTCATATTCATATAAGCATTATTTTAAGAAATTAACATATAAATTATATCAAAATCAACCTACATAATTTACTAACCTTTATAAAATATTTAGAAATCTACAGTAAAATTTGAATTTATAAATTTGTGTACATTAGATATACGGATGAAATCTGTGGAAGACTGACTTCGACGATAAAATATTGGACAGTCCAAAGATTCGCATTTAATTGGTTCAGTTTGTCCTATGCAAGAATGGCATAACTATAAACAAAGTAACGCCATAAATTAATAAAATCAATTTATTAAACAGTAAAAATAAATACATATCAAATTAAAATATTATATTTATTTACTCTGTTATTTAATTGATTAATTCTTTCGATTTGCCTTATTTTTTCAGTTAGAACAATTATGGTTTCGCCTGGTCTAAATTTGCAATCGTCACAAATTTCTTTATTAATTGTTTGTTTACCACAAGATATGCACACAGCATGATCAAAATATTGTGATATTGTAATTTTTTGTTTATCTGTTGTTTGCGCTATGACTTTATCTAAACACTTTTTTCCTTGACGATGAGGCATTTTATTGAACCTTAAAATAAAATTCACTTAATAAATTGAAAAAATTAAAATAATTTTGAATATTTAGTGTATTGAAATTTTACCATAAATATGCATCAGCTCCAATAAGATTTAAACATCTATTTAAAGGTGGAATTATAACTCGTGTTATATAGTATATTGCATTAATTTTTAATCCTGGATCTTTTATAACTTCCATTGGTGTTCGTACGCATCGAATAAGAGCTTCGTTTGGAGCTCCTGCCACAATAACATATCTTACTCTCTCATGATTTCGTGGTATTGATCGTGGATCGTGTTTTATTAATCTACGGGTTAATTCCAAAGCAGGAACACAAGCATTAGATTTATACCCTCGCAAGCCACGAAATTCTCTTGCAAATGTTAAATCTTCAATAGATACTTTGCCTTGCAATATTTTATCAAATTGTCTGATTACATATTGTTTAATTTGCGAAACATCTTTTGTATCAAACAGAAGCTTCAACGACTTTGCTAAAATCTGTAACAATAATTTGTTAAATATACGTTAAATTATGTTATTTATTAAATAAAAAATTAATTTATCAACAAAAATATATTTACCTTAGATACTGCAGGGCAACCGTCACGTCGGACTGTTTCTATGCCTTTAGCTAAATAAGTTGGTTTTTCGTCATTTATATTTTCATACATGTAGCCGCAATATCTTTTCTTTGTCTAAAATAATAAAAAAACATTTTCATTTTATTATTTATATTATTTACGATATAATTATTATATTGTTTTGTATAACTAGTTCTCCTTTAATATATTCAGAGTTAACTATATGCATATTAATTTTATATTAAATCTGGGAAATCGTCTTCAATGATATTCGTGGTTTGGTGTACTATAAGTTCGTTCCGAAAGGACAAACAATCAATAAAGATTACTATTTGACCGTATTGAAGCGTTCACGTGAGAAAATCTGTAAGAAATGGTCAGTACTATGGAATAATATTCGTGGATTTTACATGATTACAATTCATTATCGAACAACCAGTGTATTCACTGGATTTAGTCACATATGACTTCTCTTTGTTCTAGAAACTAAAATTGTAAGTTCATATAAGTTCAATTTTTGGAATCCGTTTTAAATTGATTGAAGTCATAAAATAAAAATCGTAGGAGCAACTTAAAATATTTCCGGAAAACGCCTATAAAACATGTTTTGAAGATTGGAAAAATCACCGGCATATGTATGTTGCTTCAAATGGAGCCTACTTTAAAGGTGACAAAATAAATCATATTTAATTGAAAATTATGTGTTTTATCTAACAATTCCTGGTACTTTGTTAACTGAATATTTATATTTTTATATTTATAAATTTTCCTCTTAATGCAACTTTAATCATGCTGAGTTAGTGTAAAGTGTAAATTTGATCATAATAACGAATTACCTTACGGAGAATATTAAAAACTGAAGAAAAAGATAATAAATACTACATGTAATATGAAATTGCACACAGCCAATTGTTTATTATTGGATGCATCATACAGACAAGTATAAATATTATTAAGATTCTGTGGTACGTAAAATGAATTGATCTCATGGAGAAATTAATGACTTACTTGTAAAATAGATGGCTGAAGTATTTTCTCAAATTTCAGCTTTACAGGCGGAGGATTCGCTTGAGTGACAGTATCTGCCATTTCCTGTCCAATTTCAAATGCTTCTTTACGCGTTTTACCTTTTAAGAGAATAAACAATGAATCTGTGTCACCATAAACAACGCGAGCACCCCATTTTTTATCAGATTCAACTATTTTAATAGCTCGTTCAAGAGTTTCTTTGCCTTTGCTAACAACACTGTCTCCAACCTGCAATATAAAAATGATATTAAACACATTTTTCAATTTAAGAAGTTTATATTTTAAACATATGTTCTATTTAATTAATAAAAATATAATTTAACAAATTTAAAAAATATATATTTTCAAAATATTTCTTTCCATGAGTATTAAATTGATTTTGACAAATATTGATTTTTGTATATTACTTTTATAGAAATAATATTATATTTTTTGAATAATAATTAAATACCTCGATACATGGCATTCTACCACTAAAATTAGCTGCTGTATAACCATAAGTAACATTAGCGATAAGTTTAAGACCAAGTTGACGTGAATGAAGTACTTTTTGTAATGTTTTATCTTCCGATGAATGATCTTTTATAGCTTTTTTTACCATTAATCTTGTATTTAAAATTTCAGTAAGCATTTGTGGTAACACACCTCTGCGTACTTCTGGTTTAACAAAAGCAACTCCACATGGAGAAAAATTTAATTTTCCTTCAAGTTCACTTGCAAGTTTTCGGTTAATTTTTAAAGTTGTTGCTCCAAATGTAAAAGGACGAGATCTAGAAAAATTTAAACCATTAATTACTAGTATCAATTTGAAGCATTCAAAATAAATAATCTAAACTGTACTTACTGTCCAATATATTCAACACGACCGACACAAGTGGAAAAACAATAGTTGTATGCAATAATAATACTAGGATACAAACTTTGAAAATCTAAGACCACCAAAGGATCGCTGTAAAAACATGATTCTGGTTCCATTATTAATGGTAAAGCTTCTGGAGCTCGCATTGCTGCTCGTTGATGACTTGACGGTGACACTGGGATATAATTAAATGGTTTCGCTAATCTTAACATCATTGATTCAACTCGAAATTGAGAACCCCTAGAAAATACTTCGTAAAACTGTACACCATAAAGTCGGGCAAATTCACTCGTGCGACCTAAAAGTAATACAAATTTTAACAAATAAAATAATAAAATATATTACAATAATAATAACAATACAACTCAGCTACATCATTTTTAAAAAATGTTTGTATTTAATCAATAAGTTTCGTAAAAATGAAATGTATAAAAAATTTTATCTCAAATAATTACACTTTTACTCATAGTTTAAATTTTTTCAACTATTTTAGACAAAATTGAAGTTATTCTAAGTACAAAACAATATATTAATAATTAATTTAAAAGCTGAATTTTATTATACAAAGGTAAACTTACCAATTATATCCAACTGTTCCAAAATTTTCAAAATTCCAATAACTTTTTTAGTGTAATAATCAACTACTTTGCATCGAGATCTCCGATTAGAATTTTTCCAGAATTGAGTAAGAGTTTGCCAAGAATAATAAGGAACTCTTTCATTCATCACATGATACATTATGTTTTCAAAAGTGTAACTGTTTAATGCTAAAAATATTAAGAAAATATGTTATTAAATAGTTATTTCTATAATTAAACAGATGTAATACTCCAAAAATGAATTTATTTTCGAAAAGTTCATAAAATTCGTAACAACAATTTCTTAATGAATTTAATATTGACTTAAATATAAATTAGAATTACACATATTTAGAAAAGTATACATGTACTACTAAATTCTGAATGGAAAAATAGTTTGATTTTAAAATGATTTTTATTTCTTCTAATTATACATATATATTATCAACGTTATTTTTATTTCTTACCTATTTCATGTCTCATCGTTCGCCATATTTCTAATACTATCCGACCTGGTAATTTGAAGTCTGCCAATGTTTCGAAGTCAAATGTACTTGGGCCCCAGCTATATTTTATTTTGGGAATTCTAGAAATTCTAGATGAAAAATTAAAGCCAAGAAACGCAGCACGTTGAAAAATATAACCCCACGAGAGATTTTCTAATTCCCATCCAACTAAAATCTCAGGATCATAACGAGTAACCAGCAGAGCCAATTCTTCTATTACTCGTTCCTCACTTTTAACGTATTTAGTTTTTATATAATTTTTTGGCAAATAATCGAATTCTTCATTGTTGAATATAATTACTCCTTCAACATAAAATAATATGTTAATAATCAACGCGTTGTTTAATTTTAATTATAGCGATTATTTTTACTTGAAAATATATTGGTGCATTAATATTTACCATAATCTAATTGTTTAACTGGAGATGTTGGAGGAACATCATTTTGTATCGAATAAAATATTGCTTTTATGGCATCTTGTTCTGGATTAGGCACAAGATCATCTCGAGTATCAATGTGAATTTCAATACACATTATAGTAATAAATTGATTCTATTGGCAACAAAATATTACTCATGATTTGAAAGTGAAATATAAATAGATAATTTGTTATGTGCCAAAAACCCTTAAAAATGTATGTTACGATTATTATCGCGCGGGATATAACTGAGATATAACAACATACGATGACATAAATATTTATTGAGTGAAGAATATTTTATGTAAATTGTATGATTAAGGATTAACAAGTTATAATATTTTACATTTTATAACTAAATTTAAAAATGAGACACACAGAACGAAGTTTCCAATGGTCAGTGAGAACATTATAACTGACTTATTACAAATTAACTACAAAGCTTTAACAAAATAAAAACATGAAAATTTTAACTATGATTTGGACATGTCATCTAAATCTAGTCTACTATAAGACTAATGATAATAAATTCAATAAATAAAAAAATTGTTTTTGTTGACTTCTTAACAAAAGGATTGTCAAGGAATAATGAAAATTATATATTGAAGTTTTCTTCGACTCAGTTTGATTATTAAAGTATGTCATATTTTAAAGCGTAGATTAATCTCCTTTCAGAATACAAGATTTATAAAGTTTATTCACATATACTTCAATATCATTTCAAAGAGAAAAAAAAAAGTATAATAATAAAAAGAAGATCGAGTTTGTTTATATAATTTGTGATATTTCTGTTTTTCAATGATATATGCTTCAATTAATAATAAAACTGAAATGGAAAAAATTTATTTTAATTATTGATTAAATATCAATACTGAGTGATACATCGATAAAATTTAACGTTAAAAAAATATTATCTCAAATATTATTACAACTAAAAATAATATTACGTTGCATCATATTAAAAACATTAATGTATACATAAATCGTAAAAGAAGCAGATATATTATTAGATGTGCTATGATCAAACCATGAAGTGCTAGTTAAAAAATTATACCAATATATTTGGAATACATTTCTAAATCTAACACTAAATGACCTAAATCTAACACTTCATTCACTTATTATTATAATGATTTATATATTCGCATCAATGCGTTTGTAAATAAATAAATAAATAAATAAAGCAATTACTATGGTTACGAAATTCTTTATTTTTTGGTTTACCTTAGCTAATGCTCTAGCATGAAGATTTTCTGCTTCGATATTATCTCTTGTACTGTCTGATGAGAATTCTATTTGTCCACACGAAACACCATAATATTTAGAAGTTATAACACTTTTTAATAATTTCGTATTATTTAACAACTTTTGAACTGACGAATCAATCGACAATTTTTGTTCACTAGAACATTGACTTTCTTGAGACAATTTAACATTAATTGAATTATTAGGAGAAATTACTTCCGTCTCTTCAACTAAAGTATTTTCACTGGAACAAGATGATTCACGTATTGTTAAATCATTATCATCATCTTGGTTCGTTTTAAAAACAATCTTTTCCATTGGTAATACTTTTACGCAATTGGATTTAGAATTTTGAATTTTTACTCTTTCGCGATACAAATATTCTCTGGCTTTTAACCAATTCGTAAAGTGTTGTTTTATAGGTGGGCGGGTTAAAGGCGTT